>OZ024884.1:30276047-30511047 GCA_964017185.1 Rugalucina vietnamica
TGTCCATCTAATACATCAGGAAAACTTGTCCGTGAAATAAATACCCCCTTATACCCCACTTTTATATAGTAAAACTGGAGTATGCAAGGGTTTTCTTATTTTTGCTCCAAAACATAGAGTGTGGGTACTCGTTAGAAGTGCCTCGCCCCTCGGCGAGGCGCTTCTAACGTGTACCCACAATCTATGTTTTGGAGCAAAAATAAGAAAAATAGGTATACCCCAGCATACCCCAGTTTTTCTATATAACAGTGGGGTTCATGGGGGTATACATTACACGGACATGTTTTCACGATGTAAAGCCTAATTATAGTCAAGATAACATGTCCATGTAATATATACCCCTTAAAACCCTTTTCAATAGTAAAACTGGGGCATACAGGGTATACATTTTTTTCTAATTTCTGCACCAAAACAGAATGTGGGTACTCATTAGAATGGACTCAGCAAGGCGGATCAAACATGTACCAACAATATTTTGAGCAAAAATAAAAAAAAAAATCACATTTTCATCCCAAAATATTCAATTTTTAAAAAGAAAAATCATTCACAATGAAATCAGCAGACGACAAAAAAGTAGGCAATATTACCCAACATGCATCATGGTAGCTCTTGCTAAGCTCTTTGATATGAAATGAAAATCATGGAATGATGATTTAATTATGGAATGTTGTAATGTAGATTACCCCATACCCTTACCCCTTACATCCTAATATTGAATTACAGTATAATTTTGTCTGTGATGTTTTGAATTTAGAATTTGTTCTAGCTTGTTCCATTTTCTCTTTTCTCATTTCATTTTCCCATTCAAACATTTTGACTATGCCAATTTTCTTAAGCTTATATGTCATGAAATTTTTCATGCAAGATATTTTAAATAAAAGTTTAAATGCTCATAAATCATCTGAACATTTTTGTAACAATTTTATCATGTTTGTAAAACACTATGCAATCCACAACTTCGTAAAAGTATATCACAATTCTGAAAAGCATGTTCATAAACAAACAAATGTTTGTACAAATTTCATCACAACCGATTTCTGTCTTTGATATTAAAGATCTCACAACCACTGAATTAAAAATTGTAACAAAAATTAATTATGATTGTGGCACAAATTAGCTGTGGCATCATTCAGAAGATTCATTGTGGAGAAAATTCGATATGTTCCTTTTGAATTATTCCATGATAAACACTGTCTTCTTGTTCCATCCAAAAACTCCCTGCATTACGAAAACTTGCCCATGCAATATACAGAGATTTTTTGAGCTTGAAAAATTGAAAATTTTCAGCTGAATTTTTTTTATATTTTACTTATTTTTGCTCAAAACATAGATTGTGTGCACTCGTTAGAACTACCTCGCCGAGGCAGTTCTAATGTGTACCCACAATCTATGTTTTGAGCAAAAATAAGAAAAATATCCAAAAAAATTCTGATGAAATTTGAGATGTTTTACAACCAAAAAAAAATTCTGTATACATGTATTGCAAGGGCATGTTTTCGTAATGTCATTCAGAAAATTGAAGGTGGAGAAAAACTGATATGCTCCTTTGAATTATTCCATCATAAACACGTCTTCTCGTTCCATCCAAAAACTCCCTGGCATCCTCAGTTTTCACTGGACATCAGGAAAACATGTCCGTGCAATGTATACCCCCCTTAAACCCAATTTTATATAGCAAAACTGGGATATGCAGGGTATACCTATTTT
Organism: Rugalucina vietnamica; assembly: GCA_964017185.1. NCBI lineage: Eukaryota > Metazoa > Mollusca > Bivalvia > Lucinida > Lucinidae > Rugalucina > Rugalucina vietnamica. The sequence goes on from OZ024884.1 coordinate 30,277,755, forward strand.
TCTTATTTTTGCTCCAAATCATAGATTGTGGGTACTCGTTAGAACCATCTATGTTTTTAGCAAAAATAAGAAAAATACCAAAATTTTTCAGCTGAAAATTTTCAATTTTTACAGGTGAAAAAAATCGCTGTTTATTGCATGGGCAAGTTTTTGTAATGTCACTGGAGACCCCCTTTCCTGATGAATTTAATAATATAATCCCTAAAAACACACACAACTTTATCACCGTGGAGCTGTCCTAGTTTTTGGAGTTGTCGGCAGTCTGCGAGGTCCATTTGCCATTCCTGGGGCAGTGGGGGTTGTACGCCCAGATAAAGTCGGGGTCGTACGACCTGTCCCTGCACTACCTGGGGTTAATCGTCCAGATCTGTTTGGAGTTGGGGCTTTTGGGGTTGAAGTTGCTCTAGGTGTTGATGTGGAGGGGCGGGGAGGGGTGGGGGTCGTGGCCCGCGAGCCAAATGTCTGATTGGGGGTAGGGGTAATTGAACGTCCATAAGGGTTTCTGTTGCTTGCATAACTTGATCTGAAATAGAGAATGGTAAAATGTTCATAATAAAGCATCCTCAATATGAAGTGTTCATTTCGCACATACACAATTTATAAAATACAGGCTTTGTATAAAACAGTTTTTCTATTCATACTTGAAAAGGATGTAATATGTAAGTAAAGGCAATGCCTTTTCAGTCCAGCACACTTTTTTGATTCATTTAAAATTTCACTGCCTTAACAAAGGTAAATATCTAAGGTAAACAGCCCCAAAGCAAGCCTCTGAAATGCACAATACCAATATTTGGTGCACATTTCTGTATCCACTAACTGACGAGTGCTCTTCTTGTGTCATAGATAAATCTTCATGATTGAATTATACTGAACATGAGGACAATCTTGGGCCACCTTCAATTTATGAACTGGACATGCTACCGACCGAGCCACTCGGAACACTCAGTTTCTGATTGAGACCACTGACGTTAGTATAGTATACCTGGGTGTGCCACTAGAGGAGGAGAGTCTTGGTTTTGGAGGAGTATGAATGTTTGATGATGAGCTGCTCAGACGCTTTGACTTTGATAAGCTTCCAGAGGACCCTGAATAAGAAAAGAATCATGGTTAATTAAATGCTCATTACAAAATGCACAATATGACAGATCACTATTAATTAGATGCTTTTGAAGACTAAAATTGACTTAAAAATGAAAACAAAATGTTTACAAATGTGTGATTTTGTAGCATTTTGTGTGAATATATGGAAAGTTTTAGCTAGAGGAGATATGGAAATCCACAGCACACAAGAGAAGGGCTGCATCTGTCAATGTCTCACAAAGAATTGAGGCAGTACCATTATCCCAGCTGGAAAACATTTGAGCCTGTGTGTGAGAAAACCAACAATCTGGGTTTCCGACCAGGTCCGACACAAACCGGCCTGTACAGTCACAGAAAATGGTTAGAGGCTAGAAATTTTGGATTTAGAAAGTAGAGGAATCATACTATCCGTGTAGCGAAAACAAAGGCGCTGATCAGCTTCGCAGTTACTGCGAAGCTGATCTGCGCCTTTGTTTTCGCCTATGCAGATTGTTGGTTTCCCCATGCGGAGGCTCATTTAAGATTCTCATTTCAGGTGAAAATGATATAATTAAATTTAACTTGAATTGCATCTGAAGCTAGCATTTTTTTTTTTTTTTTTTTTTTTTTTTTTTTGAAGAGGGGCATTCATGACCCCATGCAAACATTGTAGCTATGTAGCTATGTGTAACTGCTATGACTACAAAGAGTATCCCCACCCATATTGACAGATGCATATATACTTGAAGCTGTATATACGACACTACACACAACACACGTGAGTATTCTATACTACTTCAAAATATTGAGCAACACCTCAAGAAAAACCTGTCTCTGGGGTTTCCAATCATTAAGTAATACCACTTCAATCATTCATTGTTCTAGATGTGCGAAAGAGGCTTAAAATTAAAAATTGTCAAGATTGACTGAAATTAATACGCATTTTTCCCAGCGAAAATCTTAGGGAATTTAACAGTCCAACCGCTCAATGGTTATGGGTGTCCCCTTCTGGAGTGGTTGGTATGGCATGACAGAATCACTAAACAACATATGCAAATAACAACTAGGCTTTTCTCATGTTGTTACTCAAAATATAAAATATGACCTATATATTATCATGTACGTGGCTTGTCCCAAAAGTCCCGTTACATATACATTTTATTTTGAACGCATAGCAGGAACCAACAACAGTTACTTATGCAGAATAATTGGCCATATTGGAACTTATTTTACTGTTCAAAATGATACTTACTTCAATGACCTCACTGCTACAGTTACCTTGGTTACCATAAGTAGGCATGACCGGAGCAAGTCAAAATATGCAAAATGTTTCCTTAATTTCTATTTTTCGCAGTCTGCTAAATAAACATAGGTATAATATGATCATTTAGAAAAATATACCAGCCTAACTACTATTCTATGAGCATCATTTAGTGATAATGTCATGAAATTTAAGAAAGATCTGATAGTTTGGGAGACAAATAAAGAAGCTTACCTATAAAACTTCAACGACAAAATTACGACGTCGGCAAAAACATGCGGAGCAAAAATACAGGGTCGTTATATATAAACATCTAAAATATGTTCTTTAAGGGAAACCAAGCAAATGTTTAGCTTGATATTAGTTGGTGACTTCAATACTAGAACAAAACACCTACTTTTAAAACGATATATCAGCTAACAGTCATATTACTTGACCTAATGAAACATGAGCAGTAGTTCACAGTGGTTAGCATTTGGTTAATAATTATTATTTTGCATGGTTGATCTTTATAGCATTATTATGACGATTTGCTTATAAATATTTTACTCAGATTTCCAAATATATGCTACAGTATCGTTTAGCTAAATATAAATCTAATTTTGAAATAGATTTTTTTGTTTGTTGTGTATTTATCCATATGGCAAAATATTAAGAAAAAATCAAAATTAACGGCAACGTCATTACACCTGCTCCGCTGAAGTAGGGGAACAAGGGTTCAAACCTCCACTGCATTTTAACAAATGCACGTAGCAGTACGAAAATTTGCCCCCTCAGCCCTTAGATATAGTACTCGGTGAACATACGTGATGTGAGCTCTGACGTGTTGTTATCAAGGCAAAACAGTGAGTGTAATGGAACTTTTGGGACAACCCTCGTATATACATTGTAATACCAATATGACTTCCTATAAATACAACCAAGTTATTAATTGTGCCAAAATACCTAATTCGAATTCTAGTGATATGACGATGTCATGCATATTATATAAACATTTTTTTCTTATGAAGACATTTTGCTATCATAGATGGTGTTCTAATAAGCATGCATAATTATAACATCAAAACAACTGTTAATTGTAAAACAACTGTTAATCATTAAGAAAAAACATAATTTGAGGTCTATATACAAGTATGGACGTTGGTACCAGCAGGATAGTGCAGGGAAAGGGTGTTTGTTTTTTTTTATAATAATTATGTGCATTTGCATACAAAATGGTTTCTACAGTTAGATTGTTTGCGGCATGTGAAAGGGATGGACAATGTTTAAAATGCATTCATCTAAGCAAACAATTTCCGAGAAATTTCATGTTCATTAAAACATGCTGAGAAGGAGCATCTGAAGCAATCTTAAGAAATCATGGAAATTGTCTATATTTCAAATTCAGGATTCAGCTTTATTTACAAAACTTCAGAATAAACAAATTGCAAAGTTGGATATCATATTACCCAGTTTTTTTGTTGTTTTTTTTGTTGTTTTTTTTTGTTGTTTTTTTTTTTTAAATTCAGTTTTACGTCCCTTCCAAGATTATTTCAGCTCATATGAGATGGGCCAATCAGTAGGTGGGCAAAAACGGGAGAACCCTGAGAAAAACCACCTGGCACACCCGCGAACAGAACTTGGCTTGTCTCACATGTGGCCAGTGCAGGGCTCAAACCCACACCAGACACAGCGGTGAGACGATTGAGTGGTTAACAAACAGCGCTCTTAACTGTTCGGCCACGGAGGCTGCTTATTACCCAGTTTGCTTTCATTGTATAAGCTTTTTTAAAGGGGTGCAAATGTTGGAGAAGAATAATTTAGTTTTCATTACCAATGAATCTAGAAACTACATAAATGGAAAAAAATGTTTGATTTCGATTTCAAAACAGCATTGAAAGTACTAGCATATTAAAGCACAAATTTCAAACTTTAATACATGTTCTCAGTTACAAAATAAAATCTACACAAAATTTACCATTTTCTTTCCTTCCCTCACAGCCATCTTTTTCTAAATATTAAAACTACTTTATAATATAAATATATCGAGGATGGCAAAAACAAAATATTTTGAAAGCCTCCATTAACTAGAAAATGTGTTTATGAAACACTATGCCCCCAACTGGTAAGCCACTTTCAAGATGTAAAAATGTCCAAAAAATGACTAAGTTCAAATTGTAAAAAAAGTGACAAAAATTAATCTGAGGAGTATATCCCAACCACATGCATATCTTCAAAGCATGGTCACAATGTCTGCAAAGTTTCAAAAGTACTGGTATTAAATTGTAGGAGGAGTTGCGCACACAAGGTACCCTCTATCCATCCACTAAAATGCCCGAAAAAATGACTAAGTTCAACTTGTGAAAAAAATGACAAAAAATAATCCAAGGATAATATCCAAACCACATGCATATCTTCAGACCATGCCCATAACACATGTAAAGTTTTAAATGAATTGGCATGAAACTGTAGGAGGAGTTGCGCACACAAGGTACCCACTGCCCATTCACTTTCATTGTCAAAATGCCCGAAAAATGGCTATGTTCAAATTGCGAAAAAAGTGACAAAAATTAAACTGAGGAAATATCCAAATCACATGCATATCTTCAAAGCATGGTCACAACATCTGTAAAGTTTCAAGAGAATCGGAATAAAACTGTAGGAGGAGTTGCGCACACAAGGTATCCACTATCTATTCACTTTATCAAGAATCAAAAAGGGAAATAACTCTAACAGAACTGGCCCCTAGCCCCTTGAATTTACTCGAAAGAAAAAATACGGGTCCTCTTAATTTTCATATACAAGCTACATACCAAATTTCAAGATCCTAGCTCTAACGGTTCCTGACCAAGTGCTCACGCATCACAGACTGACTCACTGCACTGCACGGACAGACCCAAACCAATATGCCCCCTCAACTTCTTCCAAAGTTGGGGGGCATAATAAGTATTTGTCTAATGAAATCTATATTAATATACATGTAGGTACAACTACATGAATTCCATTGCACAGACATGCTCTTATCATTACAACATACATGTACCTTTATCACATACAAAGACAGCAATGCACATGCTCATAATCTTTATTATAATTATGTATATGTAACCAGTCAAGTTAATATGAGGAAAGGGAAGGTTAAACTTAAGTTAGTAGGAAGAAATTGGAGACATAAATATTCAGACTACAAGCATGCTCATTATTTTTCAAGTTACATGTATTTTTGATACAAGAAAAGACCAATGGGAAGACATTACTTCAGCTTTCAAATCCCCGAAACAGGCTACGAGTATTCATACACATCAGCTCTAAATGGCACTTTATGATGAAAGGTTGCACAAGTTTGGCAAATTTTATCGATTTCGGTATCACTAAAACAGACAGTAATACTAAAGAAATGCTGAATAGATCCATAAAATGCAACATATAGGGGGGTAGAACATCTTTGACTGACACAGGCACAGCTACTCAAGACACATTGGATCTAACATTTACGATTTCTCTGGGACGTACTCGTCCCTCACGTACCAAATTCAGGGTTTTTATGGAGAGAGTTTGAGCCACCGCCTCCTGCGAGGTTGACCATTGACGATGTCACTCTTGATCTGCGTAATGAGTTATTTCCCGAACTGCCTGCTATAAGAGAAAATCATGAATATTCATACATGTATAAGGTAATGAATGAATGAATGAATGAATGAATGAATGAATAAATGAATGAATGAATGAAAGAATGAATGAATGAATGACAACCAGAAATGCTCACTGTATGTGAAAATCATGCATATTCATAAAACATGATCAATGAGGAGTCCCAATTAGTTTCAAAAAATGAAAATATATTGGCTTTGTTAGTTGTTTTTGAATATCTGCATGAATAGAGTTTTTAATGAATGAATGAATGAATGAATGAATGAATGAATGAATGAATGAATGAATGAATGAATGAATGAATGAATGAATGAATGAATGATTGATTGATTGATTGATCAGGATGGCTTGTACTATTAGAATGAATGGGTACATAATGTAAATTTATTTTTTCAGGTTCAAATAAGGTACTATCTTGTTGTAAAATGAATTCTTAAATTCTAAGACTGAATCAAATGACGAAACGTATATGTAGCTACAATGTCAATAATCTTCTGTGCAATAGACTCCTAGCCCCGAAGTTATAAAACTTTTTTCATGCTCAGCTTAGCTGAGTCTAAAATTTATCCTGCTCATAAATGTTAAAATGCCAACAATTGTTGGCATTTTAACATTTATGAGCAAGATAAATTACAAGTTTTTTGAGTTTTGAACCTGAATTTTCAACCAATTTTGACTACAGTATTTCAACATTTATGAGCAGTTGAAAGCCTTTCAAGCTCAGCCTCAGCTGAGCTTGAAAAAAGTTTTATAGACTCGGGGCCTAGAGTAAGAAGATGAAAAGTATTTCTTTCAAACATGCAAAACGATCATCAGAGAAGAGCTAACTTTTTTGTGAGTATCAAAGAAACAAAGACTTACATTTACAAAACGAAAACAAAAATCCAAAAATCAATTTTAAACCACAACATTTAAACAGAGAAGATGCTGATTTGTATTTACACAAATTAAACATGTCAAAGTCAACTGCATTGTACTGAAAAATGACCCATTTCGTTGATACATAAAGCATAAAAATTATCATATTCGTTAGATCGATGTTTATAACACATACAACATATAGTTATACCACAACTGCAATAGTCAAATGAGTAGTGATTGGTCAACCATGACTGGAACAGATGTCTCACTATAAAGATAATGAAATTGATTGATTGATTGATTGATTGACTGACCAACTGATTGATTGACTCATTAGTGACTGATTGTTTAATTGCTATACAACAATGGAAGTGATCAAACACATAGATGATGATGATGGTGATGATGATGATGATGATGATGATGATGATGCATACCATTTTATAAGTCTGCGCTTTGCTTATATTTTGACTGGCATCTGATAAAATACTTGACACTAATGTTCATCACACAAACAAAAGACCCCTTATTAAGTAATTAAGTAATAAAGTGAAAATTTTAAACAAACACCTATACCAAAGCAAACAACCCTTGGCCCACTGGTTAGTTAAAGCTCATGCTATAAACTCAGCTTCTGCACCAGGAAACCAACAATCTGCACATGCGAAAACATAGACGCAGATCAGCTGTGCAGTAACTGCACAGCTGATCAGCGTCTTTGTTTTCGCTTCACAGATAAAAAAATCCCTCTTCTTCTTAAATCCAGAATTTCAAGCTTCTAGCCTGCTTCTGTGAATGTACAGCCCGGTTTGTGTCGGACCTGGTCGGAAACCCAGATTGGTGGTTTTCACATGCGAAGGCTCAAAATAATGTGTTAGTGAAGCCCAGGTCTCATATTCATGGGATTAAAAATGGTGTTCAAACTATGATATCTGCCTGTTACCATTAAACAATACCTTTTGATATTCAAAAATAATTTTTCAGATTCAAGCTACATTATCAGCAGGTAACTCAAATATTGCAAGGTGGGTGAACCATTAGAACTGACTGCTTTTGTGGTCATATCATATGAATTTAGTGTTTGGATGGGAACAAACAGGTTTTGCATAATAATATTTTCAAAAGGTTTATGCAATTAACTTTTAAAACAACAAAGGCAAATTCTACTATAATGAATTAATTCTACTGAAGACTAGCAATAAAATTTCTAGCTCATCTAAGCAATATGTAGATATGATATTTAATTAAGTCTTTGAAAGATTTAAGTGCTAAAACAAATCCAGAATAAAAATTGACTTTGGCCATTCAATTTTGAAAATCGAAATGTTCATTTCATTTTTGAACATGATACAAAATTAAGTACATGTATACACTTTTAAACCAAATCTTTCCTAAGTAAATTTTCTCTCATCAAACTTTGAACTCTGACCTTTGACCTCAAAAATCATCCAATCAGATAACACCTAACTTACAAATCATCCAATCAGACAATACCTGAAGACATTGAAGATGCATAACCTGTATCATTATGGCGAGACTGGTACCCGAACGTTCCGCTACCGCTTCTCGATCTGAAGGATGTGTCGTTCGGCGAGTTCGGTCCTCCGGGAGAGTTCAGTGGGGAATTGAGTCCCGATAAAGACTTTCTGAGATCAAAATTTGTCCGTCCTTTCGCTGTGAATGAAAGACATTTAGCGTAACAGTTCCCAGGATGTTAGAGTAAGCTCCCTTGGCAAAGTAAAAACGATCTACTTGTGGCCAGGATAAGGTTGCTAATGTTTTGTTTGTTCATGTTTTTTTTTTTGCTTTTTTTTTTAGATTAATATCAGTGTAGCAGACGTGCTGTACAGTATCTTCAAGTTTTTTTGTTTTTTTTTGTTGTTTTTTTTTTTTTGTTTTTTTTTTTATTACTTTTTTTTTTTCCTATATCAAATTGTTTGGCAAGAGAGTGCTTTTTCCAACTCAGTTTTCTTGTTTTTGAGACCACTTATCCTGACCACTGCAATGTCAATAAGCCATGAAAGACGCTTTCTCACCGCTGAAACTAAAAATCTTTTCCCGTTAAAACATGCACCATTTTCCAGGCAATCTGTTCCCAAACAAATAAGAAAGAACCCCAACTAAGAAAGCTAAATCAGTAGCCAAATCAAGGCAGATATTTTTGAAAAAAAAAAAAGTGGACAAATACTAACAGACAATCATCGGTAAAAGTTTTATGTTTAAGGTCTTATTAGAAAAGTCGCTAAGGTCCTAATTCTTTCACCAGCATTTGGCAACTAGTGAGAATCAGAGCCTAGTCGGGCAATCAAAGTTGCAGGTTACTCTATAAACAACCCCGCCAATGTTTTTGGGGTTTTTTATGGAAGAAGATTTTTTTTTAATAATAGGAAAATATCCACCTTTATTTTAGGCTACCAATTATCTAAACCTGAAATTAATTGATTAGTTTTTGCACATTATTGCTGATTTCTAGTGAGTGAAAATCATTACAGACATTACAAGTATTGTCAACTTTGTAAAAATTGAAAGATCAAACTTTTTCTTGTAAAAGCTTTACAATATCTTGAAGGTGTTTGTGGACAATTCCAAATGTGCTACCCCCTCTAAATAAAGACATTTCCTTCTTCACTGCTATATGGTTTAAAGGGAAACATGTACTTTCCTCACTCTAAAGAAATCTGTAATAAATTTCAACTCACTTTGAAAATTTCAATTCCTTTGCATATCAAAAATGTTCCCATCTTTGCAACATTTTTCTTGCAAATTATAGAAAACCAGACAAAAAATCTCCTATTCATTCTCCTAAACCAGTCCACAAAATGTTAGTTCCAAGATTACCCAAATCTACACAGACAATTGTTTAGAACCAGTCTAAACTTACTATTTATAGCGAGATTTTCATACAAATCTATAGCTCTTTTCATTTTCTTCTCATAACCTGTAAGTTTCATTATCAATAATTATCAATTTATATTTTTTCATTACTGCTTTTCATTCAAAACTTTAAGAAATCTATCAGGTTACGTTGGAATATATAGTCTGAAACCATGAAGGTACGAAAAAAATCAACTTTTCAAGATGGCGACTTTGGCCGTCTGCAAGGACAATAAATTGAGACTGTTGATAACGCACATTTAACATTGTGATGCTGCTTGAAAAATCCAACAATTTGGAGTTGAAGCCCATGAAAAAGATTCTGATTAACCTGATAGCTATTCAAACACTCTTGACCACTTTTAGCTTCACACCATGATTCTAGTAAAGATTTCTGGTTAGACAATGCTGGATATGAAACCAAAGTAATTAGGTTTTTTCCCGCAATGTCACATTTGAACAAGCACTAACTTGGTTTATGGAGCTGCCTAACAACCTCTGAATAAATTCAATACAAATATTGCTGCACATTTAATGCAAGCATCGTCATCATTATTCAGCACTTTGCATTATTCTGTCTAACTTAAATAGCGCTCTGAACAAGCTAGCATTATTTCATCGTATGAGCCATTCCACGTGAAAACCATGTCAATTAAAAATGAAGCTCTAAATACACATGGTTGTTGGCAGCTTAAAATTTCAGATTGTAAAGTAGAACAAATGTACTGCTTTATCTATTTAGCAAAATAGCTGTTCTGTAAGTCAAAATGAAATGGCTCATATTTATGGGTTAATCTACAAACCAATTTGTCATACAAATCGTTATATTTACTGCAGCATGTTTGTACAGAAAAAGCTACAATCACAGAAAAATTTCAAGAGACCCTCAGATGCTAATACATGTACATGTAGTTTGATAATGAGTGCAGATCATTTAAGATTGCATCTCTAAGTTTAAAAGAATTTTAGAAATGTATGACAAATTGTTTTGTAACAGCCCTCATTCAAGTATATTCCATAGCATTATTAGCAAGAAATTCTATGCCACTATATACACATTTTCTTTTATAGCAGCATTCTATTCTACCATGTGGGCCTCCAAAACAAAAATCAAAAAAAAAATTCCAATATTTTATTTTTAATATTCCTTTGTCAGACTAGATCTATTCTTCATTTTCTTCATAATTTCCCCCAATGTATGTACAGCTTGATTTTGACCTCAAACACGTCAAAAGATTGAATAGTCTACTTAGCAGCATGTGAAAGGATATTCACATTATAACAGTGCAAATACTTACTGTGCGTGCAACCAAAGTGTAACAGAAAACCTGTGTCATTTCCTACTGATTTACCTTCACATGCTACTAAGTAGACTCATCAAACTTCTGGCTTGTCTGGAGGCAAAATCAAGTGACACCAATGAAAAAGTTTTTCTTGCATATTTTGAAGAAATTCTCCTTCACATCACCTCATCCTATCAACGAAAAATAAGATTCAACCACAACATACCTCTACAAGGGTCGTTAGTTTCGAGAAATTCTTGTAACGTAATCCATCCCCCTCCCACTCTCACCATCACAGTACTGTTTAAGAACCGAACAAGTCTAATGGCACTTTTTTCACCAAACTGTAACACGTGAAATACAAGTAAAGACTTTTCTCAAAAGAAAGATATTAAACATAAAAGCAAGACTAATGGCACTTTTTTCACCAAACTTCAAAAGAATTGCAAGTATTAACTTTTTACAAATTTGCAATTTTACAAGAATTTTTTTTCACAAAAGGCTTTTAAGCCATACATATACAAACTAACTTTTCACAAAATCCAGTGATACAAGTATAAAGGGTTTATAAAAGGAGCTTATATCAAAACTTTGTTTACAGCTGTTGGCATTTCGGGACAATGTTTCAAATATGATACCTTTCGTGTTGCTTGTGAAAAAGCTGCAATTAAGTTCCCAAGAAATTTTAAATAAACCTTAAAATTCCGCCCCAGATGTTATTCTGACAGTTACACAACAGGTTTCTGCGTATCACTCATCTTTCAGAAAAGACGAAGCTATTGTAAACAAATGCATACCCTATATTTACACTCGTCGACCATCTCTACCCGTAGTGGGTTACGACAGGTACAGAACGAGACCTCTTTGTCTATCTCGTCATGTATCAATTCTGTATCTGTTAACGTCTTTTTACCTGATTTTAACCTCTCTTTTTGCTGCAAGAAATACAGAATTAGTGAATAGTGGATGATTGAGGTTTTCTACATGCTCTGATAAAGTCCAGTAAAACTTCATGGCTACAGATTACTTAGAGACTTAAAAAAATGCCTTTGAAACAAACCTGATCCGACATAATTTTCAATGATTTTCAAAGAGATGGCATTAAAATTCAAAAGTATTTTATTTAGTAAGTGACTGCCTCGCTATAAAGCAGTGAAAGTACAGAGATTCAGACAACATTTACTGGTCACTTGTCTCAATCTTCATCTATTTTTATGTCAAACTCTGTATACATCAACTTTAAGACTTCTTACATTTAATTACATGTATCAGAGAATTACTGCATTCACTTAACAGAAAAGCATAATAACAATCACACCATTTTTTCTGAGGACACTGGTATACTATATGTGCGGAGTTTTACCCAAATTGCTACAAGTATATGAGGAATCATTACATTACTATTTTCACTTACATGTCTTTTAGGTTTCATAGCTTCGATGAATTCCTGGTATTCTATAAAATCTCTGTTTCCTCTGTCGAATATATCAAACACCGCGTTCAACTCGGTCTTGTTTGATTTGAAACCTACAAATATCAACAGAAAAAACATGAAGACAATAACACATGCTTTCTGTGAAATTGAATCCTTGTTTTAAATTTTGATTCCTCCATCATTTTATGTGGTTCTATAACTTCATTAGTAATCATCATCATCATCATCATCATCATCATCATCATCTAGTGATTGCAGCTTTGAAATGCCTAGCTTAGCCTGGACAATGACAAAGGTATTAAAGTATCACAGACAGATATTTTCTTTGATTCTGATATCTTACTACATGTATCGTTTTTGCAAAAAAAGGCTGATCAAAATCGTTTTTTGGTATACCAAGAAAGCGGATCAAATAAATACCCTATTCAATAGTCAATACAAACCTGACTGTAACATTCCCGACACAAACTCGTCTCGCGACAGGAAACCATCACCATCTTTATCTTGCCGTCGGAAGAAATCTGTGATTCTCATTTTCTTTGCCTGCATCCACTTCAGATAACGGGCTTTCCACACTTCAAAGTCAAAGTTTTTAAAGCTTTCAAGCTAAAATTGAATAGATACATCATTAACTTATATCTCCTATCATTTGGGAGGTGACTTGCACTTTAAAGTTTTTAGACCTATATAGAAACATAAACCACTGACTTACAAATAACTTTAAGTATTAACTTTGGCACAAGTATGCACAATGTGTAATGTTGAATTTCACTGCTCCCAGGCGAACCTCCAAGAGGCAGGTTACCTGTACTTGGTGCATTTTTTTTTTTCATGTTTATTTCTCTTATCACTAACTTTAACAGACAAATGAGCTTCTTGAATCAGCAGAAGAGGAAGAATGTCTGTAGAAATATTTTCATGACAAAATAAAGTTATGATAAGAGAAGTCTAGAGAAAATAACTTCCCAGTTCTCACAGGACAACTGTTTATACCTTACAACTTCAGTAAATATCACTTTTAGGACAAACAATTTGTCATTTCTACAAGAAAAGGTAAGAAAACTATGCACTCACTTCTAATAAAGTATCTAATGCGTCTTCTAATGCCTTTTTTCTGTCTACGGACATCCTCCATACAGTCCGCCATCTGTTTTGTAAAGCTACTACCCGTGGATTATGGCCGCCATCGTATTCATTTAGTCGGACATTACTGAAAACATATTACATGATTTCTACATAAGTCAAAGGATTATATTTATATTGTCATCTGTTTTGTAAAGCTACTACCCGTGAATTATGGCCGCCATCGTATTCATTTAGTCGGACATAACTGAAAATATATATTTGTCAAGCATGTTAATATTTTAATTGTATAGAGAATATTGTCTGTTAACTGGTGTGTTAGAAACAAATAAGCAAGTAATGTGCCATTTAGTTGTGTTTATATATGTGCATCATTATAATCCTTTTGCTTTTGGTGGGATTTCCCTTTGAGTTCAGTTTTCAATTTAAACCAAGGTTTGTATCACCATATGGTCCTAGCTCCAGCCTCCAGGACACTAAAAGGCAAAGGGATCAAACCCAGGACCTCTTGCCCCTTAGTCCAACACTCTAACACTATGCCAATGACCTTCCCTTGTCTTGTGTAATTGATGTTGGCAAAAAAATCATGCTTAAACAACACAGTCATATGGTTATTGTTGTTGGTGGGATGTACAATGATGAAACTACAAAGAATACCCTGTCCCAACTTTTAGATTAATCTTTCCAACCTACCTGCCATACTGTCTACCAGGTGACTTGGCTTCTTGAGCGACTATTTTTGTTAATCTTTCTACATCAGCGTTTTTACTGTTGATTTCGTCATGAAACTCCTGCAAGAACAAACATAAAAGAGTCAGTCTAAAGTATATATTTTTGTATCAGTCTTTGAGATTACTTTGATCAGATCTACATGTATGTAAGATGCAGGGAAACTATTTTTATAGATACGCAAAAGATGCCATAGAATAATTTCTCATGGTTGCATACTTAAATTCATAACTAGAGTCTGTTTCTTGCTTTTAACCAGCTATGAAGTTTTGCAGATATGCCAATTCATAACCATGCAAAATTATACATTTTATTATTAAGTTTTATAGTTTCTTGCTTCTCCTGAAAGGTTTTGTAACTGCATTCATGAGCCAACTATAAGAGACACATATCCTGTAAACTTTCTCAGGCAGGCATGTCACTGTGAGAGGGTGCAGTTTCAAGCCAGTAGTTTTATGACCTTCAAAACCCATAGGAAATTGATTTTTGGAGGGACAAATCTTCCAAACCTATGTACCCTTTTCCAACCACCAGATCTGCACACGAGTTACATTAACTTACTGTGTGTTCCTTCGCTAAAGTTTCTACAACATTGAGATCTTCTGGAATGGGATCTTTTTCTTTAGTCGCAAGCAGAACCTGTGCTTCGGTCAACCAGGAAAGTAGTTCCTCAACCAGAGCCGCATTACCCTGAATGTTGCGTAAAGCTTCCTGCAGACGCTGTTCTCGACTCTTGCCTCGTTGTAGCAACTAAAACAGAAGCAGTAATGAAATGAGCCACCTCGTGGGAAAACCAACAATGTGGTTTCCGAACAGGTTTGACACAAACCGGCCTGTACAGCTACAGAAGCAGGCTAGAAGCTTGAAATTTTGGAGTTAAGTAGAGGAGGAATTGTACTATCCGAGTAGCAAAAACAAAGGCGCTGATCAGCTTCGCAGTTACTGTGAAGCTGATCTGCGTCTTTGTTTTTTCGCATATGTAGATTGTTGGTTTTCCCATGAGGTGGCTCAAATATAGGTCAAGGGCAGACAAGTTCAGAAATTTAAACTTTGTTAGTGACAACTGTCACAGAGCTGTCACATATGCCTGGCACATTTGACAAACTTTGATGCATGCATGTTCTTTTTAGGTAATATTAGACAAAGTGAATGGCTATCAAATCACAATTGACCAGTATTTCAGGTACACCAAATAAGTCAATCTGAATATTGGTCACGAAAACTTCAATATGTGGTCCCTAATCATGAAAGTCCAAAATTTTAAAAGCCTCGTCACACTGAGCAAAAACCTCTCGACGTAGACTTGCGTTTAATTGCGGAAAAATATTTTTATCGTTTGATTTATTGCCTGACATCTGTGTCAACAATGTCAATGATCATGTCAGGAAATTAGCTGTTAAAAGGGATGTTAAGCAATAATTCAAACAAATCAGAATTCCTTTTTGCAATAAAACGCAAGTGTGTGTCCAGAAATTTTTGCTGCTGTGTGACAAGGCCTTAAGGACATATGAATTATACCAAGCAGGCACATGACATCAGAATGACGTCAGATCAATGTCGATGCAACGTCATGACGTTGCATCGACGTTGATATGACGTCATTTTGACGTCATGTGCCCGCTGGGTAATACCTGATCCCATCTAGTCTGTGTTATAGTGAGGTAATATTTGACAAATCGGATGGCGTTCGGATGACAATTCATCAGAATTTCCTCGGCGAGGGTCTTTATCTTGTCTACACAGTCCTGGTGGTTCCGCAGATCTTCTTGGAATTTCTATTAATAGAAAATTTATAAATAGAACATGGAAATAATATGGATTCTATCATTTTTTTTGTTTCATACTAAAACTTGTAAACTGTATGTGTAATTTCTAGCCTCTGATGATTTATGATTGAGCCGCCTCATAGGAAAACAAACAATTTTCATTTGCGAAGACAAAGACGCAGATCAGCTTTGCGGTAACCGCCAAGCTGATCAGCGCCTTTGTTTTCGCTACTCGGATAGTACAATTCCTCTTCTACTTAAATCTGAAATTTCAAGCTTCTAGCTCTTTTCTGTGCTTGTATAGGCCGGTTTGTGTCGGACCTGTTTAGAAACCACATTGTTGGTTTTCCCACAAGGCGGCTCAAATGTTTTAAGGTGAAGTCATAATGGAGGTGGGTCCTCCAAAAGTCTCTTCTGAAGGACTGGGGTCTGGGGAAGGCAAAAGTTGAACCCGCCATCCCTGGTTTACAAGGTGAGTGGCTTTGCTATCTGATAACAACATTCAGATAATGTTTTCTAACTATTTAATATAAACAGATGGAAAATTTCAACTTTGAAGAAATTTTCCTAAAATGTGACATCTACATCACACATGGAATTTCTTATGGTGCCATTATATGAGCCGCGACGCGAGAAAACCGGTCTTCAGGGTTTCCGACCAGGTCTGACACAAACTGGCCTGTGCAGCAATAGAAGATGGCTAGAAACTTGAAATTTCAGATATAAGTAGATGAGGCATTGTACTATCCGTGTAGTGAAAGCAAAAGCGCTGATCAGCTGTGCAGTTACTGAACAGCTGATCTGCTTCTTTGTTTTCACATAGGAAAAAATCTCGTTTTCTCATGACGTGGCTCATATATATTTTTTTCTGTTTTACGACATTTCAAGCATAAACCCTCACCAGACACAGCAGTCAGATGATCAAAAGATAAAGCACAATAAAGAAATCAGAGCTCTAAACCACTTGGCCATGGGCGCCCGCCTCAATATTAAAATTGTGAGCTTCTAAAATGAGCTGTGTCGTGAGAAAATGGGATTATTGCCTATGCGAAAACAAAGGCGCAGATCAGCTGTGCAGTAACTGCACAGCTGATCAGCCCCTTTGTTTTCGCTACACGGATAGTACAATTCTTCTTCTTCCTAAATCCGAAATTTCAAGCTTCTAGCCTTTTTCTGAGACTGTACAGGCCGGTTTGTGTCGGATCCGGTCGGAAACCCCGAAGACCGGTTTTCTCGCATTGCAGCTCAAATTACCTCATGTTTTTCAATAAGTTGTATAATCGCCATCTCGTCATCTGGCAAGGATTTAAACTTGAGCTCGGCTTCTGCCTGGGGCAGGAATTCACGCATCACTTGAACGACACCTTGGAACTCTTCAGCCTGGAGGGAGAAAACAAAGTGTGTGATAATTTTACAGTTTAACATCCCATTTAACATTTTAGTCATGGAACCATCACTTCTTGTATATTTAACCAGGACCTTTGTGGAGCTTTAAGTTTCTTGCACACCAGATAGAGAAATCCTACTTTTTACCCCGTGTGAGAAATTCTTATCCCACCCTCGTTATATCACCCAGGCCGCACCCTGCGTTCAAGTGTTCTTTTTTAACATTGGTTGTATAGGACGTCACGTAATTTTGTCGCTAAGTGCACACGTCACGATGACGTCAAAACGTTTTAATTCAAAATGGCGGACGCCGCGATTGTAGCATTTTCTAAGTAAACAGTATAAAAATCAAGCTTCGCCGCATTACGGCGTGCAAGAAAAAGAATCTATCATTCGTGTAAGGTATGGATAGACAAATCTGTCCCTCAGGTCAGAGTTTGGCATCACTCGGCGAGCCTCGTGATGCCAAAATGTGACCCTCGGGACAGATTTGTCTATCCATACCTGACACTCATGTAAGATTCTTATAGTCTCTCTCAAGGACACAATAGCGGAAGCCTAGGGAGTTTTTAGCAAATGTTTGACTAATTACTACAAATACATGCAACTTTGCATAACATTAATGGTCAACAATTAGTGTCATGTTGGGATTACCAGTTACTTGGCTAGCCACACTATTCCTGGACAAGCCTCACAGAGGCAGGTCGCCAGTACTAAGTGTACATTTCTTTCAACACAAACTGACAAATGCTCAGTGGAAGAGGGGTATCTTACGGAGAAATATTTTCATAACCAAATCTCCATGAAAGAAAGGTGCCAGATGCGAGAATTGATCAAGTGTACCCATGCTGGATATTGCTGTTTCAGCAGTAACTGACATCTGTGCTGGAATAATGTGTGGGGTAAAGAAGAAATTCAGATGATGCCAGTGAGATCCAAACTGGCTTTACACTGATATTGATCTGATTTTATTAAAAGGCCTGATTTTATATCTTCATATGAATTTTTGATGAAAATCCTCTTGGCAAACAGAATAGCCCTAGATGGGATGCCGCGGCATCACATCTGGGGCTATACATCCACGTGACCAACTGAAATGTCGGGTTATTTCGATGTGGCAAAAAATCAGAAAAATCTAATGGAATAAAGTGTTTAAAAGTATAATTTTTGGATAAAGTGACGAGTAAAGGACAATATTAATGTGGACAATATTAATGTGGGATGGATCAAAACATCAGATAAGACATTTACTTTTTGAGCTTTTATGAACTTTCGGATCTTCTTTATCTAACAAAGAAAGTCAAATTTATCGATAACCTACTGTGCCCGAGGGCCCTATATAGTATTGTGTTCTATTGTATTCTATGAACAGTAATCGGGCAGCGATGTTAAGATATTGACTTAAGTTTCGTCACGCTTGAGCTGGCAGGGTAAAGTGGTTCCCGGCTACGTTCAGAGTTATTTGATAGTGGATATTCGGTTACTGCTTAATTATGCCGAACCCAGACTCTCAGTCAGAATCGCTACCGTCTTCTCCGGTGTACACCCAGCTTACACCGGTGCAACTTCTGAATCATGATGGTCACCAGACAGATGTCAAGGTACCCTATGATGGCCAGAATAATGAATTCGGTATCGATTTTCCAAATGATCAGAATTCTGAAGCTGAATCTGTATCTGTTGAAGAAAAAACTGAGTTCCAAGAATTGTTTGACAAATTAAAAGAGCTGTTTAAAGGCCTTCCTAGAGAAATGTTCGTGAACAGGGTCCTTTTAAATGAGGCTTCTTGTGAAGCAACACTTGAACAACATCGCTCTATACTGTTTGAAGAGCTGAAGGAGGTCGAGGATTTTCCTTACGGATTACAAAGTGGGCTGAAACGTCGTGTACGCACCCGTAACGGCGATACGGTTGCGGTGAAACTTGCATATGATATATATGCGCTAATGGCCGTTTTCGAGGGTGCAGAATACTCAGAAATCAAAGACATGTTACGTTCGAATAAATCCTTGAGATCTCAATCGGGGACGTTTAATGCAACGATGAATCCGTGTGAATTCTCTACAGAAATAAAAGAACTTACCCAGAATATGACCACAATTAGAGCTGAACTTTTGACTATGAAACAAAAAATGGTTGGTATTGAATCATCACGTTCATCTGAACTACAGACTGTGAAAGCAACTGTTCTGTCACTGAAGTCTGACCTTACATGCTTGGCTACGACGGTAGAGAAAGCCGTGGTTGACATTAAGCTTGCCGTTGAGCGTCTTGAGTCAGATAGTTCTCTTGGTGTCGTAAGCTTGAAAAGCGAACTTCGAGTTGTGAAGCAAACTGTAAACGATCTACAGGATTCGGTAGAATCGCTCAGTTCCTTGTCCTCGCCGGGCAGTCGCTCCTCAGCTTCCAAGAAACAGAGCAGTTCTAGCAGGAAACCTAAGACAAAGTCTTCTACCCCAAGTGCTGGTGTATGGGGGGCGCCTGCCACGACGAGTACTGGTACTGCGGCGACACACTCTTTGACTTCCAATACTGGTGATATCCAGAGAAACAATGACAGTGAAATGCATGTCAATGAAAATGCAAACCGTGGGTTACAGTCAGAACTACAACCAGACTTGCATGCTGTAGAGGGTATTGATCATCATATCAATTCAGATCTTAATGAGAAATTTGGGGACGAAACAGCTCCCCACCCCAACATAAACACAGTTTCTTTTAGTGCCTCGCCCAGCTTTAATGCGACAGGTCAGCTTACGGCCGAACCTTTAGGTTTGAATACCGTGTCTACTTTCACATCATCCAGTACAACTGGTATTACCTGTAGACAATCGCAACTGTACAGTCATATTGCGGACAAAACAGGGTCCAACACAAACGTTACCCCCGCGAATCCGGCACCTCGTATGGTATATAGTGAGCAACAACGAAACACACACTTCTCTATAGTAAATACGCATTATATGGTCCCGGGGAGTGACGCGATGCAATCCCCGCGGTCTTTGGGGGCGCAACAAAGTTCCTATACGCGTTCTTCCTCGCAGGCTGTTCATACCGGTAATACTGCGGATACAAGTTCAACCCCAAACGGTAGTAAAATCCCCGTACATTATACAGGTAATGTCCAAAGGCCAGGTTTAATTGGCACTACCGAAGAAATTGAGGAAATTGAAGATTTTGTCGATAATGATAATGATTTTCTCCAGTATGTGAAGAAGAAACCAAAACGTTTCTACCTTGGTGGGTTTAGGCCGGAAGTCACGCCAAATGTTATTTGTAAGTACGTTAAGCGAAGAGGTCCAACTGTGACCTGGCTACGTATCTGGCCTAGCAAATGGAGCCCAAATAACGTAATCATACGGATAAATGTCGAAGATGACGAGTTTGCAGATCGGCTACTGTCTCCAACATTTTGGCCTCGGGGAGTCAGGTGCAGGCCTTGGGTAGATAGAAGGGGCGGTTACTCTGATCGACGCGCTACTAATCCTTCAAACTTTGATCGGCAGCTATACGGTCGGGCTGATGTTGATGATAACAATCCTTTCTCTCCCCTGAGGAATGAATTAAATATTGACTAAAGTTAAGTACATTAGTAACCACGACCCTTTTTCATGGCAGAAACCATTAATCAAACCATAAATATCCTAAGTTGGAATGCCACTGGCATTATGTCAGGCTCGACATATCTTAGCAATATTCTTAACCAACGACAAATAGATATTTGCGGCATTTCAGAACATTGGTTGTATGAAAAAGATTTAATGTTTTTGGATAAGTTAGACAGTAACTATCGCAGTTTTGCTGTCTCGGACGTATCGTTAAGTTTCCCTACAAAAAGGAAAGTCGGAAAAGGGGGTGTTGCTATTTTGTGGCATAAAAGACATGATCAATATATCGCCCCATTGGATATAGATGATGATCGAATTATAGGCATTAAGTATAACTGCAGTCTTAACTCCGCGTTGTATATTTTCCAAGTGTATTTGCCATGTAGCAACTATTCATTGATAGCGTTTACGGAATATATTGATAAATTGCGAAATATTTTGAATTTGTATACCGAGAAAGGTATTGTAGTTCTAATGGGTGATATGAACGTTAATCTTCTGCCGAATGCCTCTCAAGTAAATCCTACAGGGAGAAAGCTGCGGTTTCTAGATTTCTTACGTGACACGAATCTTATTTCTCTCACTACGTTAGAGTCGTGTGCTGGTGCAAGCTCTTCTTTTGTCTCCTATGATAATTCAACCGAGTCACTAATTGACCACATCTTATTTCCGGTTGAAAAATTGCTGTATGTAAATCAATGTGAAATTTGCGATGATGATTGTTTAAATGTATCTAGACACAGGCCTATTGCTTGTCAAATACGAATTCCAACATTTAGCCAGTGGTCTTTTGGTTATGAGGGTGATAACTCTATTAATTGGAAAATGGTATCAGATGAAACTTTGGTTAACTATAGGCAGCGTTTGAGCGATGATATCTCGATACAAAATATTTTAAATAACGACTTTGTTTCTGAAACCGACATTAATAACGCATACTCAACTATTGTTTCTGTAGTTAAGAAGGCTGCTGTAGAGTCCCTACCCATAAAGAAATTCAAAAGTTTTTTGAAGCCATATTGGAATGACGAATTAAAAGGTCTGCATAAAGAAATGAAATGTAAACGTGCAAATTGGATTCGCAGTGGTAGACCGAGGGGAAATAACTCGGAATCATACACTATCTATAAAACGGCTAAGTGTGACTTTAGACGTATACATCGCCGTATAGTGGACGCATTTATGAAACGCCAAATTGAGGAAATCGATCGCGTGGCAGAAATAGATAGTACGCTGTTCTGGCGCTTAGTAAATGCTAAACGTAAAAAGTCAGCGTCAGCCGTCTGTGCTGATATAAATTTTAATGGTCATATGGCCTCTACTCCGCAAGAAATTACCGATGGTTGGGCTGAGCACTTTGAAACGTTGTATTCATCCTCGGATGATCCTCGATTTGATGATGAGCATAAAAATCATATTTCAAGGCAGCTGCAAATTATTAATGAAAATCTAGCCTTTTCAGAACCGCCGACCATTAGTACGGAAGAAGTCGAAGCGGCTGTACGTCTCGGCAAGAAGGGAAAAGCCGCAGGTGATGATGGCATCACGTACGAACATATAGCTTTTGGGGGTGAAATTATATTCGTGTTGCTTGCTAAATTTTTTACGGCCATGCTGAAGCACTCACACGCACCTGATGACATTAAACGAGGGATTATCATAACGTTATTTAAAGGGGGTAATAAAAGAAAGGATAACCCGGACAATTACAGGGCAATAACTCTCTCGTCTGTAATTCTTAAACTATTCGAAAGGATATTACTTACTCGCATTCAACTTTTTGACAATTTGTGCCCGCCTATACATCCGCTTCAAGGAGGCTTTCAAAAGAACATGGGTTGTTTAATGACGTCATTCTTATTAAGGGAGACCGCTAACTATGCAAATGAAAACGGGAGCTTATTATATGTTTGTTTTCTAGATGTAAGACAAGAGGACCATTGGTCCTGTAGCTCACCTGAGAGATTATCACATTGTAAGCTCATGAGATTTAAATTAATTAAAAATCGACCAATGAAAGTCTATGCATGGACACTATTGACCCCCAGGGCGTGGCCAAATTTGACCCCGGGGACATGATTGGCACAATTTATGTAGAGGACCATTAGCCTTTGCCACATACAAAATATCAAAGCTGTGGACCCTGTGGTTTCAGAGAAGAAGATTTTTTTTTTCCCATAGTAAGTCTATGGAGACTATCAACCCCCGGGGCGTGGCCAAATTTGACCCCAGGGGCATGGCTGGCACAATTTATGTAGAGGACCATTAGCCATTGCCACATACAAAATATCAAAGCTGTGTGCCCTGTGGTTTCAGAGAAGAAAATTTTTGAATTTTTTTCCCATATAGTAAGTCTATTGAGACTATCAACCTCCGGGGCCTGGCCAAATTTGACCCCAGGGGCATGAATGGCACAATTTATGTACAGGACCATTAGCCATTGCTACATACCAAATATCAAAGCTGTGGGCCTTAGCAGTGGTTTCAGAGAAGAAGTTTTTTTAATTTTTTTCCCATAGTAAGTCTATGGAGACTATCAATCCCCGGGGCGTGGCCAAATTTGACCCCAGGGGCATGAATGGCACAATTTATGTAGAGGACCATTAGCCATTGCTACATATCAAATATCAAAGCTGTGGGCCTAGTGGTTTCAGAGAAGAAGATTGTTTTAGTTTTTCCTATTGTAGGTCTATGGAGACTATCGACCCCCGGGGCGTGGCCAAATTTGACCCCGGGGACATGATTGGCACAATTTATGTAGAGGACCATTAGCCATTGCCACATACCAAATATCAAAGCTGTGGGCCCTGTGGTTTCAGAGAAGAAGATTTTTTTATTTTTTTCCCATAGTTAGTCTACGGAGACTATCAACCCCCGGGGCGTGGCCAAATTTGACCCCAGGGGCATGAATGGCACAATTTATGTAGAGGACCATTAGCCATTGCTACATACCAAATATCAAAGCTGTGGGCCTAGTGGTTTCAGAGAAGAAGATTTTTTTAGTTTTTCCCATTGTAAGTCTATGGAAACTATCAACCCCCGGGGCGTGGCCAAATTTGACCCCAGGGGCATGGCTGGCACAATTTATGTAGAGGACCATTAGCCATTGCCACATACCAAATATCAAAGCTGTGGGCCCTGTGGTTTCAGAGAAGAAGATTTTTTAATTTTTTTCCCATAGTAAGTCTATGGAGACTATCGACCCCCGGGGCGTGGCCAAATTTGACCCCAGGGGCATGAATGGCACAATTTATGTAGAGGACCATTAGCCATTGCTACATACCAAATATCAAAGCTGTGGGCCTAGTGGTAACAGAGAAGAAGATTTTTTTTAGTTTTTCCCATTGTAAGTCTATGGGACCTATCTGTTGCCATGGAAACCACAATTTTGATACAATCTGCTCCAAAACCTAATGCCATCAATCCCCCAACCCAATTATGGTTCACATTAAATTTGATCAAGATCGGCCTACTAGCTTCAGAAATATTCTTCTTTGAAATTGTGGACGGACGACGACGGACGACGACGGACGACGACGACGGACGACGACGACGGACGACGGATGCCTGCCTATCCTATAAGCTCACCTGTGAGCCTTCGGCTCAGGTGAGCTAAAAAGCGTTTGACTGTGTATGGCATGATGGCCTATTTTATAAGCTGTACAATATTGGTATTGATAAAGCCATATTCAAAATTCTACAAAATTTGTATAAGGGTATGACAAGCTGTGTAAAGTTTCATGGTTGTAGGTCGGACTGGTTCCCAATAAATCAAGGTACCCGTCAGGGGGGAGTTATTTCCCCTTTCCTTTTTCTAGTATATTTCAATGATCTGTTGTACGAACTAGAAAGATCGGGTTTAGGTATATGCATGCACAATTTATGCTTGTCTAGTCCAGCAGTAGCTGATGATTTGCTAGTAGCGTCTCTTTCAAGATCTGGTCTGAATGGTTTAATGAGAATATGTTTTATATATGCTTGTCTTTGGAGGTTTTTACATGCAGCTCTTAAAAGTGCAGTGGTGGTCTTAAACGAAAAAAGGTTGAAATATTTATCAGCTCAAAGAATTTGGAAACTCGGAGATGAATTAGTTCCAGAAAAAGATCAGTATAAACATTTGGGTATTATTTGTGAAAAGAACTTGGGTCTAAACGAAGTAATTGCTGAAGCATGTAAAAAACTCAAAAGCACTTTTTTGAATATTGCTGTGGTTTGCATGATAATGGGCTTAACCCTATCACGTCCCTTCGTATTTATAATACTGTAGTCCTACCAAAGGCACTATACGGTTGTGAGTTATGGTGCGATATGTCTCCAAAATATATGTTACCTTTAGAAAGAGCTCATCGTTTTTGTCTGAAATTTATGCAAAACCTACCACGTAATACAAAAACAGAAGTAGTATTGAATTTAATTGCAAGTAAAACAATAGAAGAAGAAATAGATAGGCGTAAACTCATGTTTTTTGAACAATTATGTAATTTGCCAAGCCATCTACTTGTTAAAGAGTTCTTTATACATAGATTAATGAACTATTTTGATAACCCTAGACGACAGGTTGGGTTTATTCCTGATATGCATAGAATTTTAGAAAAATATTCATTGACATTTGCTTTGCAAGATTTTATGGAACATGGCCGTTTTTTGTCAAAATACTCTTGGAAACGACTTTTGAAAGAAAGAATGTCTTCACAATGTCGTAATGAATTATTGTTGAAAGCTAATGACTCTGCATCTTTAACTCGCTTTCTTAAAATTCATGATTCGCCTGAACCATACATGTTATATCATGTTATCAGAGAAACGCCAAAGCTGTACAAGTATGGCAAGTTAGCAGTCCGTCTATTGGGTTTTTTGTTTTCTGGTGATTATACTATGGTATGTCGCTCATGTGGTGTTGTAACTAGTAAGTTGACAGAGCATCTGTTGCTATTTTGTACTGACAATGAAACTTTTCGTACTAGATTGTGGCAGGGTTTAATTTACCGTTTTGGTGTTAACTTTTTTAATAGATTTATAACATTATCTCCAGCAGATCAAGTAAACAGTCTTTTCTCTGGTTGCTCCAACATTTTACAAAATGAAGTTGACATGAAATATTGTTTTAGATTATTTGTTG
Organism: Rugalucina vietnamica; assembly: GCA_964017185.1. NCBI lineage: Eukaryota > Metazoa > Mollusca > Bivalvia > Lucinida > Lucinidae > Rugalucina > Rugalucina vietnamica. The sequence goes on from OZ024884.1 coordinate 30,303,849, forward strand.
TATCTCTAGGTAAAATTAATTTTACACAACGTATACAGCTCTGAAATGTAATAACAAAATGAAATTACTTAGTAATACATTAATACATATAATAAGGATATGTGAATATATATAGTATCTTGCAGTCTCAGTGGTAAACCTTATTCTTTCTTTTTTCCTTGTATTTCGTTTCGACAAGGGAAATGTATTATGTGGGAAAACGGGATACCCTGAAACTTATAATTATAACAAGTTTGATGCTTCCTTGATTAAGGTCGCATTCAACCAAGCTTGTTCAGAATTGGAAGCTATGCACCGGTGTTGGTTTGGTTGTATGATTTGTATAATATGTATTGTTCTTTGTATATATGTTCTTTTGATCTTGTTCTTGCTACATTTTGCATCATGTTAATAACTTTGCTATTCGCTTGTATTTTTTGTATGCTCTCCGATCTTGGAGGAAATAAAATATCTTATCTTATCTTATCTTATCTGATCTCACATAGCACATGAACATATTCCCAAAGTGACATTAGTTCCTCAAACAAGGACAGCATATTTCCTGAGTGGGGGTGGGGCGGGGGGGGGGGGGGGGTTGATGGCAAAGCAACAGATTGGAAACTTAAGATTTGTCAACTGTATGACTTACCAGAGAAAGAGATTCCTTTAGCTTAGTCTCTCTGATTTCACTGAGCATATGAACATGCTCCCAAAGAGACGTTAGTTCTTCCAGTTGAGGGGGTGGGAGATTTCCAGACGCTTTCATAGCTGCCACCGTCTGCTCTCGGGCTGCCAGCTCTTGCTGCAGGGACTGAAAAAGAGACCAAAACATGGAAATTATCTAAATTTGTTTGTTTGTTTGGTGGGGTGGGGGGCTGGGGGGTGTCAAAGTCAACAATTATTCAGTCGTGTCTGGATTGAGTCATTGCTTCCTGTGTGTTAACCAGTATTTTTGAGAGCTTGAAAATGCTCAAGGACACTAAACTACATGGAGGAATGTATCAAACCCAGGACCTCTTGCCCTGGGCCCGAGGTTATAAAACTTTTTTCATGCTCAACTCAGCTGAGAGTAAAAATTTATCCTGCTCATAATTGTTAAAATGCCAACAATTGTTGGCATTTTAACATTTATGGGCAGAATAAATTACTAGTTTTAGATTTTAGAACCTGAATTTTCCACATTTTTTACTATTTCAACGTTTATGAGCAGTAGAACTTTCATGCTCAGGTGAGCTGAGCTTGAAAAAAGTTTTATAACCTCGAGGCCTGTACTCTTCCACTAGGTCATCACACTCTCAGTGACCTTCAGTTCTGCATGTATGTTCTGACTACTGAATTGATACACTGAAAATTATCTTTATGCATAAATGAGTGGATTTTCAACAGCTCTCAAACATTGAACTGGTTTTACTTTTTTTCCAACTTTAACCAGATCTGAAGAAAATTTGACTTTGTCCTTGACCTTACCTTATGTTGCTCAATGAGCATGCTGACTGTGTCAAGGTCACCAAGAATAGGCTGGTCCTCGGCGAGGCTGGTCTGTACCTTCCCTAGCCATTCTAGCATAGAACTGAGGGCATCTGCCACTCGTCCTGACGTCAGCAACGCTTCGTCCAGCTTGTTCTGACTGAAAATAGAAAGAAAATTCAATCTTTAAAATAGGTCAGGTCACTGAAGGTCATATTGTTTGATCCCTGGCTTCCCAAACGATTCTATATAACATAGAAATGCTGTTCAACCTTATGTCAAAATGCTTAGACTGCCCTGCTAATTTTGACTGAAAACAGAAAGAAAATTCATCCTTGAAATAGGTTAAGGACACCCAAGGGTAATAACTGATCCTTGACAAGCTCCTCTGTACCCTTAATAAACCTGGTCAGCTTTTTCATTACGCAGCCCAGATGACCCTATTATGGCCCTATATCTTTCAAAAGTATTACATATCCTGTCATAATCCCGACTGGACACAATCTAGTCCTATATCAATATGTTTGTTTGCTTATGCATTAGCGCCTTGGGGCGACACCCTTCAAATAGCAACAGTATAGCTAGCCATAACAAGTATATAGGACACTCTGACACCACACTTGTTATCCAGATACAACCAACCCAGCAGGCACATGACGTCAAAATGACGTCATATCAACGTCGTTGGGACGTCGCATAGACGTTGATATGACGTCAATTTGACGTCATGTGCCTGCTGGGATGCATCATCCCAGCAGGCACATGATGTCAGAATGACGTCAGGTCGACGTCGATGATGACGTCGTATCGACGTTGATGTGACGTCATTGTGACATCATGTGCCCGCTGGGATCTGAGAGCAACCAACATAGATGAAATCAATGTGGGATAGTAGGTTGTTTTAATCAAAACATTTGTCTTGGAACAACTTTCTATGGATCATTCTGAGTTGTGGAAAGTTGTTCCCAGACAGGTATTTACATAACATTTGCTTTGTATTGATTTCATCCCTGTTGGTTGTTCTCAATGGTGTTAGTTGTCTCTGGATATATAGTGTGCACACATATTACCCACCACCACCCTTTGACCACAATAATACACAAGGTTAATTTTATTGCCCTTTTTTGCCTTTATTTTTTTTTTTTTTTTTTAATGTTTCTAACAGAAGATAAATTGTTTTCCCTAGAAAGTAATGTGTTTTCATTTAAACCATGACCCTTCTCACCAATTGGATATTTTGTTCTTATGTTCAAGCACTTCAAATAAAATGCACCTGTAATTGTGAGTAGCTTTGACAAAATTGTAGCTAATTCCTTTGACCAATAATAATGCATAATACAGTAGTTCATGAAGAAAAAAAAAGCCTACCTACCTACCCAACTTTTCTAGACAGGGTAGGGAGAGGGCAAACAGAAGTAATTTTAAATGTGGCCTGACAACATTCTTTTTCTGTCAAATTCAGCCTGAGCCATTGCTTCCTGTTTGTGTGTCAGACATGCAAACTAGAACCCCTGCTATAATGAATACAATTAAACATTAACAGACACAACCTACCCAAGGGACGACTTGAAATTTGAAAAGTGGCCTCTTAAAATAGGTTGTCTTGAAATTCAATAGCCTCCCAAATACATCAAACATTTCAAGGAGGCTGATTAATGGATGCCAAATTTTTACCATAATTACAGGGAAAATCTGGCACAACCATATCATAATCACCTATTTTCAATACAATTCAAGATTTTTGTAGGACTTTAAGGATAATCTATCGGACATCTTGGTCTTCAATTTGGGAAATGTACCAGGATTTCATCTAATTAGAGCAAAAGTGGGTGGCATTTTTAAATTGAAATTTCACACAACATACCGTAATATGATTATCTATTCCTCGAGACTCGATACACAAAATCCAGATGTCACAGTGCAACGCATTTCGACATTTAAGCATGTCCAAGCACATTTTTTAATTTATTTGTGGTTCCGAAATGTTTGAAACAAACCCTGGGATACCATGACACAACAATTTACCTTATATACTCACCAACAAACACAGAAGGCAAAAGCATAAGATATACTTTTTTTTCAAAACCCTTACTATAGTTTTTATTTGAAATGATGCTTAACATCCCAGTCAATAGCAAAGGTCATGTCGGGACGTGGCCCCCATTTTATTAGACTTTTACCACAAAATGAGGATGTCATGACATCCAACTTGTGCTTCAAATAATTATAACCATCCAACTAAGCCACAAAGGCTTATACGTATGAATGGTTTGACTTGAACCACTTTTCCTGGGCAGGCTCAAAGGCAGTAATCAGCTGGTCAGTGAGTAGCGTATAAGCTTTATCTGGAGGCACAAGCAGCCCATCCATTTCTTTAGGCCACAATCATTGTGGTTAATGTTGCTTTAAGTCCCTGTCATACTCTTGGGAATCCTCGCGGCGTTTGCACGGCGTTCTTAAATTTTCCAGAACGCCGCGAGAATTCCCAAGAACAAAAAAATATTTGTGAAAAGAGGAAGCCATGAAGTCCTCACCCCGTCCTCGTCTAGTCCAATGCATTGCTACGGAGTTCGCACTGTGTTCTACCGCATTCCTGCGGCGTTCTGGGTGGCATTTCATGGTGTTTGCACGGCGATTTCAGTGCGCTTGCGCGACGCTTTTGGTGTCACTATGTACTGCGTTTCCATGGCGTTCTGGCACTGCGTTGACGGCTTGTAGGCAAAGCAGATATGATGTCTCAATCATTTGTTTGTTTGCTTTGTCTGCTGTGCCTGCATATACATGTACACAAATAGAAAACCAGCTCGTTGTTTGATAGACATAAAGAATGGAATTCTTAAAAGTGCATCTCATTTAATTATTATTTTATTTGCTTTGTCATATTTAAAATCATTTTATTCGTCATTTTTGTGTTTTTGTCATACATGTTAAAACAAAACGCCACTGGACGTGGTAGAAGCTCCACATGAGCGTAATGAACGCGTGAAAACACCTTGCAAACGCGGTAGATGCTCCACGCGAGCGCCTTGATCGACGTAAGAACACCTTGCAAAATCCACTGAAGCACAGTAAGATAAATTACACGCTGCGCGCTGCTTATGAGCGCGGCGTAAACGCAGTGAGATTGCGATGAACGCCGTAGAATCTCCGTGAAAATGCGATGAGCTACAAAGGCGATTGCACTACGATCTCACTGCGCGCCCGCAGAGTTCCTTGGGCTTTGATGAATTTCTCACTGCGTAGCCACGGCGTCCTCACGGCGTCGCTCTTATTAAAACGCCGATTGATGGCGCTTCTTTTGGGCATGTGCAAAAGAAACACCTTCCCTTGGCGTTCTAGGATTTGCCACGGCGTTCGATGGACTTCCCAGCGCGTTGCTACGGCATTTGTATCATTCTCAAGTTTGTGTTCTGCATTTTTGTAGAAAGCCGCGCGATCTCAGCGATAATGCCACCCGGTGTGACAGGGGTTTTATGCTATTTGGCTGTCATTTTGATAGAATAATACACATACTGTATGCGGAAAATTAATAGTGTTGGACACCTTTGCGTCACTGCAACGCGCTACAAACGTTATATTTGGTGAATGCTGAGACCTTAAGTAAAAAATGCATGCTCATTCTTTAATGTTTGATATTGCAGGTTATACGATATAACCGAGTTGATTTCGGTGAAACTTTATTCAAACTGATCTTCTAGCATAAGGCGGCAGAGGGGGGGGGGGGTTACCGGGGGTCCGGACCCCCCCCCCCCCCATGGAATTTGAAAATTTTACCTAAAAAGGTAATTTCTCAGGGGGGTGGGGTGGGGTCCATCCCTCCCCCCTCTTGTCCGTGACCAAAAATTACCATTTTCGTTGGACCCAACCTCATGAAAATCTCTGGATCCGCGCATGGACGGGGAGCCTGGTTTGCTAGTGCACAACTGATAGGTCATGGGTTCGGTCCGATTCCCGCCTCCATGGGTAAATAAATAACTGACTTGACACAACCATCCTATGAGTTAGTATTTACATTGTATACATGCATTAGGCCCAAGGTTTCAACTGACATGTTTACAAATTAAAATTTTGCGTGGGTTGCTTGTTTGGTCTTAATTTCTTACGTCCCGCTTAATAATATAGCTATGGTCACATACGGATAAGCAAGCTCAGTTTGAAGTCTCATCAGAGAGGCTGAAGAATTCTTGGATCAATGACACCCTGGATACATCCCATTAGGCCAAAATATATAATTATTAGATTCTCATCCAAATTTTTGAAAATTCTTTGGTGGGTGCATGGGTGACTTTTATTGTTCATTTTAGGACACACACTTTGACTCTCTACAAAGCCTAGTGTCTTAATATTTTTTTTCATTTATCCATTAAAAGACACACTCTCAGACCGCTACACTGGCACGGCACCATTTGCGTCAAGCGTTCTTTTTTTTTTTTTTTTTTTTTTGACCGTGTGATGGTCTCGGGGTGTTTGTGTCCATTGTGCAGCAAATTCACCTCTTGCTCGGTTGCACCATGGGGTTGAGTCTATCAAGGTTGGATACCAAAAATACAACAACAACAACAGACTATTAAGCGAATTGAATTTATGCACAATTATCTTTAATTTCTATTCATTACATGTTTTTAGTTCTTTTACGACCAAATTAAAACTATGATTTTGTGCAGGTTTTAAACAGGGGCGGGTGGGAATGAGAATCTCAAAAATAATTTTCTTTGGCCTTAGACTTATTATACCAGGTTGACCAATGTTTTGCTTGACCGACTTTGCCCAAGGACTATCCTATAAGGGGACACAATATAGGCAAGTTTCAGAGGTCATTTTTCGTTGTCAATTTTTTTTTTTTTTTTTTTTTTTTTTTTTTTTGGCTTCGCTTTTGGTGTGAGTAACCTAAAGCAACAAGTTCTATAATAATAATAATAATAATAATAATAATAATAATAATAATAATAATAATAAAAATAATAAATAAATAAACTTTATATATTTTAGGAAGACAACACATTTAGCACAATTGCCAATCTTCCATACGGTCTTCCAGTGAATACAGTCAGGCCTTTTTTATTATTCAGTCATTTTCATATATTTTTGTGATGTAAGTAATACTATATTTTGATAGAAGAGAATCCAGTGCTTGCCTTATAATGCTGAGCGCCTTGTAGCAAAGTAACCACTGGTACCATATCAACCGTCTTATTTATAACGTGACCCAGGATCCAACCTACGACCTCCCGCTTCCGAAACGCACATTCTAACCATTACACTATTGGGACCGGTGTGGCGGTGTTACATGGCTTTAATTAACTGATAATGTTAAACTTACGTTTGTCCAGGGAGCTACCATACAATCTGCGATTTCCATAATAATATTCAGACATGATACATGTAGGTAACCACGGACCAACATGACTTGTGTTGGCGTATGGTATATACCAGCATCTTGCGATATCTTCCTATGGTTTTAGTCGATGGTCTGGGACAATGCCACATACGGAAATCACTGCAAACTTAAACATGTGGCTTACGTACGGAACATGTATGATGTTCGAACGAACGGAGACCGTGCGAATTTTGATTGCGACCTTGTTTGCTATGGCTTGCTTCTTTTCCAAGGCTGACAAGGCTTGAATTATATAATCCTGCTCTTTCAAACCATGCTTTATTGTAACAATATTTGTTTGAAAGGTAGTATCACTGCCATATTATCACTCGCATACATATTGTAGATACATAGTATGATGCATCACAGTTTGACCTGACAAATACTCATCTATAATATTCACATATCGCACTTGGCGATGGCACGACAGAAGTTGCGGCGGCGGCATGCAATTTCTCATTTTTTCCGATCTTGCGGCAAGTGAAGTTTCATGAAAAAGAAATGTTTCATGAAAAAGAAATGCGGGAATCGATGTTTCCCTTTCTCAAAAAACGTATAATTTTATATGCTATATATGTATAGAGTCCTTGTAGAATCGTATGAAATGTGTGCAGAAGGTCGCCACATGGACGCCACACGGAAATGGTAAATCTTGCATAGTTCGAACGCCGTGAGTTAATTGCAAGCCAAAAGCTAGTAATTAGGCATCCATTACTTAAACCACTTAAATCCCGCTGCAAACAACCCTGAGTTGGCAGACTCGCTTGTTACTGGTTTCTATTTGAGTCGCCGCATGGGAAAACAAACTCTGCATAGGCGAAAACAAAGACGCAAATCAGCTTCGCAGTAACTGCGAAGCTGATCAGCGCCTTTTTTCGCTACACAGATAGTACAATATCTCTTCTACTTTAACCCAAAATTTCAAGCTTCTAGCCTGCTTCTGTGACTGTACAGGCAAGTTTGTGTCAGACCTGGTCGGAGCGCATATCGGTGGTTTTCTCACGCACAGGCTCATTTATGAATGACATCAACAAAGAGAAGTGACAAAAGCGCCACAGACATTAATTATTGGGCCCTAGGTAGTGCTTACGCAGCTGTTACGCACCTGTAGGTAATCAGTATGTCTCACATACGCCATGTACATACGTCGTGATATGTCACAAGAACAGAATTTGTATGTCAGCATGCGCAGCTTGACCACCAATTGCAGATTAAGAGGGGTTCGAAGCGACTCCTGCCCCCACCCCCATTTTGAACCATTTCAATTTCGTGGGGGAAATAAGAGCAATCAGGGATGTTGTACAAAACGACCCCGCCCCCAGTGGGGTTGAATCCCCCCCCCTCCTTTTCAAATCCTAGATCAGCCACTGACCGCAATAAGCCTCAGACCCCAGCGTTTAAAAAGTTCACACACATCACTGATACACTGCTCATATAAATAGTGAGACAGTATCTGTGAGTCTACAATATGCAGTTTAATGACCATCACTAGTACTTTATATATATAATTATCATATATTACATTTTTCAGGCACCGTTAGCAGTTTGAAATTTCCCTATCACACACTACAGTGGACTCGACAATAGCGAACCACTTAGAGGTCAAGCTTTATTATTTTAAACACGGTCATGGGAATGTTATTTTATTTGGTACTAAGAACATCTTACATATCTCAGCTTTACAGGAAAATAATAATTTTAATTCATTCGATTTCCTAATGGGAGATAACTCTGTTGATATAATACCTCCCGCATAAGACAATGGCGAACCAACTCGACAATGGCGAATCAAATAGTCTATAGCCCAAATGAAACCATTTTAGGTGGTTATTTTTGCACACAAATGATGCCATCATCATGCGAAACTAAATGGTGTTCGATAATATTGTGTTAATTTGCTTTGGTGCTATACATTCACTGTCAACAGCAAATGTCCTGTCGGAAAGGTCATTTATACCAATTTAAGCATGCCATATTGTTTAATGAATCATTTTAAGCCTAAAATCAAGAGGGTTAAACCACGACTTGCATGAATATTAGTTAAGTCATTGACCAAACCGAATTATTCCTGGACGAGCCTTCCAAAGGTAGATTATCAGTACTTTGTGCACATTCTTTTTTACCACACAAAGTATGATTCGCTATTGTCGAATGTACATGTACATCTTTCCACGCTTATAGCTACCTTCAATGTCAAAACGGTTATCAAAAACACGCATAATGTATAACTAGGGATAATAGGCATTAAAGTAATGCAAAAATAGTCATAATAAAATGCTTAGAAACGAGGTAAGAAAAACATTTATCTGAACGTCACTTTTTACGGAACAATAAACTAGGCATCTTAGTTAAGGGGTCAAGCGTTTCAGCAACCCTGATTTTATTGTCCGGTGGAATTTTGACCCCATTCTTTTACCAAACCTCAAGGCATAGATGAAAGTAAATGACTGAGTTGTATAATAAATAATATTTTGTCTAAGATTCAAGAAATTCTGCAATTCCTTTACGAGTGATTCGCCATTGTCGATGATTCTCCATTGTCAAGTTCACTGTAGCATATACCTACAGTAAGTCAAACAACAAATATAATCTATTTTAAAATAATAAATCATTTTGACCACTGAAACCTTCTACACTATACCCCATGTCTAGGGCCATCTCACATATTACAAAAACATTTATAAGATAAAATGGAGAAAAAAAATGACATGTATTTTTTGCACACAAATGCTAAGACAACGACAAGTAGCATCGTTTCATGTAAAGTGGTGTTAAATAGTGGAATATCTTATTTATCTAGTCGGTCCATATTTCTGACATGTATGTGTTTATATTCGGCTGTATCACGGATTTCGCTTGAACTCATGGAGGTAAGAGCATCCAAAACACTAAAATTCGTCATTTTTTTCATGGGGCTTATCTTCTTATTGGCGCTTTGTAAGACTAAAATTTTAGGCTTTAGAAATAAAGAATGACTCTAATTAGTGCCGCCGACTAATATTTTGGACAAAATCATGCTTATTGTCTCTCCAGTGTGATGGCCAGAAAAGTGTCAACACCGTCCAAAAATGGCATATGTGTATGTGTACTTTTGATTTACCTTAATACTATTGGTTTTTAAGGTTATATTCAAAATGAAGACCATGTGTGAAAAAAATTGTCATTTAAGTTGTTTTCCAAGTTCATGATGTACTCAAACTAGGACTTCCCTGCAAGAAAGTCAATGAATTAAACATGCAAGACACATGTACAATTTTTGGTATACAAGCTCCTAGCATCAAACGACACTGATCGGGAACAGACTAAATTCATGCGTGACTTTGCTTTTCGCTTGAGCATAAAGCGGTTTTCTCATGGCATGAGCTCATGTTTTATTTTCGATATCAAATAGAAAACATCAAATATAAAACGTACTATCAATGCCGGCCTAGTTTTATATCTGTGTGCAAATATGTAGAAAATCTTTCGATTCCTGTTTTAAGCGCTGAGATCAATATTAAACCAAAAGTGAGCCGGCCCAGGAAAATTTTGCACTGAAAAAAAATATATAATAGACACATTAGCTTCTTAATTCATTTAAGCCTGGCGTCCCTTTTATGGGACATAGGCAAACAGAATAGCCCCAGATGTGACGCCGCAGAACGCGGCGTCCCATCTGGGGCTATTCTGTTTGCTTAGAGAATTTTCATCGAAAAATTGAATAAAATTAAAAATTCACTCCTAACACCCCTAAAAATGAAAGTGGACTCTTCCAATTGATAATGATGGGAAAATCCATTCGTCAAATATGGGTTAAATTATGGAAGTAGCTAGCTAGATTAGAGTTCTTCTTAGTGTTATCATCAAGCAATGCTGTTGACTTTGAAAAACAGGGTATGGAAAACAGAAAATGATCAATTTTTAGGTCAGATAAAAAAAATCATGTTAATCTTATTAAATGTGTGGGTGTGTGTTTGTATTCAAAGATTTTCAAATATATGCTCAAAATACAAGAAACTTGAAAATCAGGACATAAACTTATAAATCGAAACTTTTTGTTTGTTTACAAAACTCCACCCAACATACAAAGCATTTAGCTAATTTTGTTTGTTTGTTTATTCAGTTTTACGTCCCTTTCAAGATTATTTCAGCTCATATGAGACGGGCCAATCAGTAGGTGGGCGAAAATGGGAGAACCCCGAGAAAAACCACCTGGTACACCCGCAAGCAGAACTTGTCTTGTCTCACATGTGGCCAGTGCGGGGCTCGAACCCACACCAGCAGTGAGATGATCAAGTGATTAAGAAACAGCGCTCTTAACCGCTCGGCCACGGGGGGCGCTATTTAGCTAATTTTAAAAGTGCAATTCATAATTTCTGTAAATACCAGTAAATACCAGTACTCCACTATAACTGTTCTTCTTTTTTTGTGTGATTCAGTTTTACGTCCCTTTCAAGCTTTATTACTCATATCGAGACAAATCAATCGGAAGGTGGGGCGAGAACCGGAGAACCCGGGGAAAAAACACCTGACACACCCGCAAGCAGAACTTGGCTTGTCCCACGTGTGAATTGTGCCCCATGCGAGGCGTGAACCCACAGCGGTGAGATGATCAAGAGCACTGAAGTCAGAGACCTTAACCACTTCACTTGGCCACGGGGGCCGCCTCACAGTAACTGTTACAGAACAAAATATTTCAAAATAACTGTTACAGAACAAATATCTTTTAAAATCAATCTTAACAAAAAACTGAAAAAAGACTAATTTGAAAGAAATTAGTACTAAGATGGACCTTTAATGGAGACAAAAATAAGTTAATAATACATATTTTGGGCTTTTAAGCCAAACATGGTGTATAATTAGTGTCACAAGTTAGCCACATAATTTGAGCCGCCTCCTGGGAAAACCAACAATGTGGTTTCCGAACAGGTCCGACACAAACCGGCCTGTACAAGCACAGAAGCAGGCTAGAAGCTTGAAATTTCGGATATATGAAGAAGAGGAAGTGTGCTATCCGTGTAGCGAAAACAAAGGCGCTGATCAGCTTCGCGGAACCGCGAAGCTGATCTGCGTCTTTGTTTTCGCATATGCAGATTGTTGGTTTTCTCACGAGGTGGCTCATTTATCTGGTCATAAGGTAAAATTTCTGTCTGTTTATGTGCTCTGAATTTAAATGAGGGTTGCTGTATTTAAAAATCAAAGCTGGGTTTTATCCTTATCCAAATCTGGTGCATTACTTTAATTACAGAGAATAGCCTACGGGGCGACTAGAGAGAAATAGTCTCCCTAAATGAACAAACTTCTCTCTATTTTCAGCTAAGAGAGAAATGAAAATGTATAGAATATATAGGCAAACCTGAAATTCAAGAACACACTTCTCCCAAATTTTCTTGAGGAGAGACAAAACTTCTCCCTAAATATCTTGGCTAGTTTGAACCCTGAATTATACAATACATGTACATGTAAAAGAAGTTTAAACGATTGTGTTTGTACATGACTCTTGATGTCAATGTCTTGAAGAAAACCTATCCAAACACATAATAACAATTGCAGATTGTGTGATGCTGTTCTGTTTTTCAAATGAACAAAGAATATTGCACACAGGGTACCCACGCTTTTGTCAAAACCAAATTCCAGGACTTTTCCAGGCCAGATGAGTAATTTTCAAGGTCTGATCACAACAAAATTCCAGGACTTTTCCAGGATCGTCAAATTTATAACTCGCAACAAGAAACAGTTTTTCTTATCTGAAACAGCGGACCTCGGTTATTGGGAGTAAGAATTTGACAATGCACGTTCTTAACTTTGAGAAACTATGTTTAAACAAACATTTTCTCGAAATTCGAAAATGCATCCGCGTTAACTTTGATCCGTGTGTATTCGGACTCCCTCGGCCAAACCGATTATTTCCCTTGTTCAGTTGGGTATGAAAGCCCCATCCCAGCTGTATATAAGACGGTACCGCAAAAAAGACCAGAATATAGCGTCGCGCCCGAAAATATGATCAACAACGATCGATATTACCTATTTTATTGTTCACTTGTTCGCCGCTTTAAATCTTACACTTCTTTCTGGGCCTGACATTTCCAGGGCAAACCATATTCCCAGACGATTCAAGGAAAAATGATGAAAATTACAGATTCCAGGACTTTTCATGACCGGGAACACGGTTTTACTAATTCCCGGACCTTTCCCGAATTCCCGGATGCGTGGGAACCCTGTGCACAGCTCACAATTTATGAATGTACCTATACGTATGTTATTGTATACCCCTTGTACACACATTGGGAACTTTTTGAATGCCCCTCTAAGTATGACAATAAATAAAATGGTAAAGACAAAAGGTTGGCAATTTATTTAGCAATATGTTGCTAATTTAGATCTCTAATCAGTTCAAAATTGCTACAATGTATCTTTTGTCTTATATCGTTTCAATATTTTCTAGATGTTAAGCCAGATATATTTATGATAGTTATCATAAGCTAACTTGATGAACTCTTTTCTTTAACTTCAAACCATTTATGACAATTGAACCTTAAACAGGCTTTCAAAGGGGTATGTCCATTTCAAACTTGTAAACTTATCACTTCGACATGAATTGAACATGTATATTTTTAAAGAAATTTACAAAATTACCAAGTTTTAAAGGGCAGTGCAGATTTTGAAAAGACACATCATTTTAGGGTGTTACTTAAACTACATGTATCTTGTATTTCAAAAGAAGGTTAAATGCGTGTACATGTGTATGTGTATTTTCTTGAAATAAAGTACACATTTTTCAAATTAAAGCATCCTTATTCTAAAGAAGGACTAGCGTGCATTTCTTCAACGGCTGAGTATACAAATAAACAAGACTTGAGTACATGTATCATTTGAGCCCCCACGTGCGAAAACCTACAATGTGGTTTCCGAATTTGTCTGACACAAACCGAGCTGTACGAGCACAGAAGCAGGGTAGAAGCTTGAAATTTTGGATTTAAAAAGAAGAGGAATTGTTCTATCCGTGTAGCGAAAACAAAGACGCTGATCAGCTTCGTGATAACTGTGCCTTTGTTTTCGCATATGCAGATTGTTGGTTTTCTCATGAGGCGGCTCATTTCATTCATAAAATATCTTATCAATTGAAGTGGAAAATATCAAACAGTAATAAAAGTCTTGAGAACACCATAAACACCTTATTTTATCAATATTGTCCCATTTACAATCTGATAATAAGAATTATATAATAATTATTTGCAAGGATTTGTACATGTATTTTGTTAATTTTCATTGGATGTTTATTTAAAATTTAACATTAGGATACTGTCCAGACAGAAAATGCCATTGGCATAAATTTCTAGATGTATTTTGTTCTATTTACATTAATTTGGTTTGTGCTTAACGTCCCAGTCAACAACTTTTTCAGTCATGTAAAGTCTAATACATAGCCACCACTTCACGGGTATATTTAACAGTCCTGTAGGAAGCTTAAAGTGACATGCTAAATGAAACTACATGCACATGCACATGGAGGAGGTTGGTATCTCTTCTTGTTGGTGTTAGGTCCCAGTCAACAAGTTTTCATTCATAAAGGGACCAGTAGTATTGTGCTCACAGCTAGACACTGCAAGAAGAATAAAGTGGCCACCTATATGGAAATGGCCAACAACTCAGCTTATGTTAATGTGATGGGATAGCCTCCCTTGGAAAAATATGTTGGTGCAACATATTAGCGGCATATTGAGTGTTTGTAATATGCTAATTTCAAACTCGAAACTTTGTGAATCGAGTAAGTGTTGAGTATGTAGCGCAGTAAACCACCCTTGGTGGATGAGCATGCTTTTCCATCGACAGGGTTTGCTGTGGCTTGGCTCGGCTGTTCATTACATTATGTTCTCTTTGTATTATTACCCAATTGTCAACCTCAGTATTTATGGTAGGACATTAGTTTTGATGACGTACCAGAAATTTTCTGATCATTGCTCTTACATCTTACTCAGGAGTCTGATCAGTCCTGAGGTTATAAAACTTTTTTCATGCTCAACTCAGCTGAGCATAAAATTTAAACTGCTTATAAATGATGAAATAGCCAAAATAAATTAAAATTTCAGTTTTAGGTCACCAAAACCTAATTAAAACGTTAATTAATACATCTCATAAATGTTAAAATGCCAACAATTGAGACTAAAATTTATCCTGCTCATAAATGTTAAAATGCCAACAATTGTTGGCATTTTAACATTTTATGAGCAGGATAAATTTTAGTCTCAGCTGAGTTGAACATGAAAGAAGTTTTTTAAACTCAGGGCCAACAC
Organism: Rugalucina vietnamica; assembly: GCA_964017185.1. NCBI lineage: Eukaryota > Metazoa > Mollusca > Bivalvia > Lucinida > Lucinidae > Rugalucina > Rugalucina vietnamica. Next base: position 30,318,945 of record OZ024884.1, read on the forward strand.
TCTATGAGTTTCTGTCACTATGCCACATGGAAGCCAATCATGTGCATGAATGAGGATAAGACAAAACAGATGTCTCCAATCAATAGCAGGATGATGCCAGTTTAATGCTTATCTTTTAATATTTAATGAAGCAATTAGTGTGAAATAGCAGATATGGACCTGGTAGAGATATGAAATGTGACTAAGGGAATGCACAAATTTATGCCTTTCAAAAAATGAGCAACAAAGTTATTTCAGAAAATATTCTCTGGCCCGCATCTTAAGACACTCAAGGTTTAGAAAGTAAGAACAGAAAGTATTTTAATATAATACGTCCCAACAGTCAAAACAGATAATCAAAATGGAGAAGGGACCTCTGTTTGAATAGAGATGGGAGATTGTAGACAAAAACTCTGACTTCGACCCCTGGTTTGCATAGCCTATCATTCTCTACACTGGCTGCATGGGTCAATCACGCATCAAGAAAAGAATGCACCGATAATATGAGTCGCGACGCAAGAAAACCAGTCTTCGGGGCTTCCGACCAGGTCCGCGGCATAAACCAGCCTGTACATGTAAGTCACAGAAGAAAGATGGAGGCTTCAAATTTTGGCAATCTGTAGAAGAAGAATTGTACTATCCGTGTAGTGAAAACAAAGGTGTTGATCAGCTACAGAGTTACTGCGAAACTGATCTGCGCCTTTGTTTTTGCAATTACAAAAATACGATTTTTGTCATGGCATGGCTCATTTTCAAATCCATGTCAATGCATATTCAAACACTCAAGACTTCATGAAAATGATTGTAGATTTCAAGATTTGTTGTGAATTGTAGCATTTAACATATAACCCTATTTCTTCTTCAATGACTTTCCCTTAAATCTGTTGTTGTATGGGATTAAAGTATTAATGGGATTTAAAATAATTCATTGAATTAAACCCTTTGGTGCACCCTGTATGATCCTGTATGGAAATGGGTCTTAATGTGAATTAATTTGTATATTTAAACTCCCAGCAAGGAATTGTGTAATTGTTGGTCAGCTGTTGTTTAATTTATGCACCCTTCACTGCATCCAAAATTTCTTCTGATGGGTCAGACCATAACAACTCTTTGAATTTTTGGGACATGCAAAAGCCGATGTGCAGATTGGCTGTGAAGTTTATATGGCAAAGCTGCAAAGCAAACAACATGTACATGTATGTATTCATCACATGCAGATGATGCAGTCTAGTTTTCAAACATGTTTGTCCCACTCTCCTTGCAACTGCAAATATGCTTCTTGAGTCTTTCAGTTGATCTCAGTTGAAACCCTAACCCAAGGTACTGTCTCCATGTGAGCTTATTGTTTGTTTGTGTTCAGGCTTAACGTCCCAGTCAACAATTTTCAGTCATGTCGGGACAGAGCCAACGCTTCCTGGGTTTAACTAGTACTGTAGGGAGTTAATGTCTCTTGCTCAAGGACACAACACAATGACACCTGTAGGGATCGAACCAAGGACGCTCTACCGCTATGCCATCGCGCTCCCTACCATGTGAGCTTCAGTGTTACCTGGGATGCAAAACATGAAACCAACCCTTTTTTATGATGTTTACGGTATGGTACACAGGTGTGTAATAAACTGCTGAGACATATCTTTAATTTGTCTCCCCGACTGTTTGTCTTTGCTATGTCGCCTATATTCTGTCATTTCTCGTAATCATGTGCAATGTGACAATTATCGTACATTTCAAACTGTCAATCTCCCTCTATTTTTGTACACAAACAAATTACCTGGGAGAAAGCAACATCAAACGCGGTATCAACATTTGGCCCCATCTCTCCTCCTCGGACCCTAATTCGGTCCCTGAATCCTCAGACGCCAGCGTGAATATTAGGGGTCACCAATAAATCCTTATCTGGTCATTAATCCAGTGTTTAAACCAAGAATTTTGAGGTCAAAGACACAATTAAAAATCGCAGGTAACAATTTTCATCAATACACCAACATTCGGAATATCTCGCATCGTGTGTATTGCTATCGACTACGGTAACATGAGACAGTATCCGCGTGACATATGAGTCACGCTTCATTGATGAATGCTTCAGGTGACAAGGGGTCGTTTCAAAGATTACCAGACATGAAAGCCGGTATACTGCGCAACAGAAGAGAGCGATTTTCAAAAGAATGCATAATGTGGTGTGTAAACTGTACCAACATGTAATTAAAGTTTTTTTGTTTTTTTTTGTTTGTTGTTGTTGTTGTTGTTTTTTTACTAGATTTTAATTCATGTTGCATGTGCTATGATTGTATCCTATTAAAACTGTTTTCATTATTTCTATTTTTGTTTGTTTTCCTTTTGATTATTTGCATATCTTTACTAAAAGACTTTGGATACTCGTTAGACATAGATTTGCTGAAGATACAGATTGAGGCACAATAAGTTTTAAAACGACATTGTTGTTGCTATTATTATTATTATTATTATTATTATTATTATTATTATTATTGTCATCATTATTATACTTTTGTTATTATTCAAATATTTTAGTTTTTGCTAATCACATTTTTAAGTAAGATGCATGGATCATGCAACCAAAGGCAGGATCTTTTCTTTTTTCATTCAGAGTAATCTTCAATTAAAAACGATTTAAAAGGCATTCATTAATGTCATTTTGAAAGGCCAAAAGAGTACCTTTTTCTCTGTGTTTTAGATGACTGAATTCGAACACCTTATTAAATTAATAGTGTTTGGTTTGGTAGACCGCCAGGTAAGAAGAGAATTAAGAATAAATCCGACCTGAAATCCGATACCCCTATCTATGAAATTGGAAGAGCGTCAAAAATGATAATCTTCACAAATGAAAGCTATAGATCAATTGAAGATCAGCGAGCACCCCTTAAACCAGACGGCAAAACAGCGTGGTCACGGCAAAATACCCCCTGCATGAGGTGATAAACTTAAAACTGAAAGAAGATCTCATAATTTGTAACATAAACAACACCAGTATTCAGGATATTGACAAAATAATTATAACGCAAAACCTATTATCAATTAATTTACTCATGCCTAATTTGTAGCACAAAATAGAACCATGAATTTAGCTGACTAAACATCTCGAGCTAAACATTATTACATCAGGTTAAATTTTCTCGCCCACAAAGCTATGACGGACACCAAGTGTCGTCATGAAGTCGTCAAGAAGTATTCTTCATCCCCAACGTAGTACCGTGAGCGTAAACATTACACAATGTAACATGTAAACCAAGCCAATTTTCACGTTTAAACAATGTAATTAAAGTTTGTGATGACCCCCATTGCACGTGCAAATCAACATGCACATGCGCAAAGACGGTTAGCTAAATTTAGACGGAACACTTGTCTTGGAAGAGCCACGAGCATAAGAGAACTAACGTATGGAATTTAATTTTGACAAAAATGTTACCTTTTTGAGACAACAGAACGAACAGAATTCCATTTATTTTTCAGGTCATCGAGCATCTGCTGGAGTTCATCTCGGTCCGGATCGCCCTTTATACATCTGTCCTTGAGGTTTCTTCCCAGACGAGTTGTGGTGTAGAACGCCGGGTGTTTCCCCGCGAGCTGGTGTTGGAATTTCTAAAAATAGAAAACAGGGATTCCATGAAGCGTAGCGGGATTACGTCGCAGAACGCTGCCGGTTACGTTACAGGCGTCCATGCTTCCCAGCTAGCATAGAGTTTTAGAGTCTAGCGCTTCCAAAATAGGGAGGGACACGAAGTGTTGTAGACTTGTTTGCCTTCATGTCACAAAATTAAAAGGCATGCAGACTCGGCGTTTCGACGAGTGCATCCACGTGACTGGCGAAACTGTATACAAGAACGCCTTCGATAGCGTAAACGTTAACTCAGATCTGATGATAGCGTAAACATCAACTCAGATCCGTTTGATTAAAATGTTGGCATTCCGGTTTTACATGTCTCGTCATTTGTGATGGTCCCTACTTAAGCTAAAGGCTGTCACGAATTAAAAGTACACCTGCAAATCCTGCAAATAGCATTTTGACGTTTAAAAGGCTCACTTTAACCAAAGTCCGACAAGTTTAAAGAATGAGTGTATGGTGCGGATTGCTTCTGTACTTCATGTACACGTGTAACACTTTCAGGATTTCAGAAAATGAGTGGTTTGCGACGTCACATCTGGAAAGCATGTCCGTGAAACAAATACCCCATTGAACTCCATATTTATATAGCAAAACTGGGGTTTGCAGGGGTATACCTATTTTTCTTATTTTTGCTCCAAAACAGATTGTGGGTACTCGTTTGAACCGCCTCGCCGAGGCGGTTCTAACGTGTACCCACACTCTATGTTTTGAGCAAAAATAAAAAAAAATATCAACATTTTCTACAGATTTTTTTTCGTTTCAACAACTTTACAAATACCTGTACAATGCATTGGTCATGTTTTCGTAATGATGACACATGAACACGTTCTACGGGATATAATTTACGTGTAATCTTTTTACTTTCGTCGAAAACTCGTTTCATTAATTCAAGATCACATTTTACATATTTCACTGTGACATACTTTAATTTAATTCACTTTATTATAACAAACATAATAAACATGTCATAAATTATTCTGTATACAAAATATGAAAATGTGAACGTTGCAAACGCTTGAAAAGAAGTAGGCCTCGGTGCTCGTATTGCTACATACGTAATGAATGAATTCACAACCACCACCCGCAAACATCGAAAGCGTACCCGTTTCATAAGGTCGCAGTGACTGATATATGATATCGTAATACGGTCAGTGTTGGAGATATCGGAGACATAAATTGCGCGCCCCAGAGTAACCGACGTGCGTTCTACAATGCGATCGTTCGCGAGATGTTTGTTTGTTCGTAGTTTTTAAACATCAAAGTCGACCAGTTTTTTCGGGAAGGATCCACATTTTCCTGAGGTAGTTAGACGTTCTTCCCCTAGACCATCGCGCACCACACCATGTGTTAAGCGTAAACATATAAAGCCACTCGTGAGCATTTGCATTGAACGACGGCATCTCGGGTTTGTTTGTTTGTATTGAGGTTTAACGTCCCAGTCAACAATTCAGTCATGTAGGGACGGAACCACCGCTTCCTGGGGTTTAACCAGTACTCTATGAAGTTAATGTCTTGCTCAGGACACATCACGGTCACGGTTGCCGCTTGTGGGGGGTCGAAGCCAGGACCTCTCGATACAGAGTCCGATGCTCTACCGCTACACCACCGCGCTTCCTACCTCGGGTTTGGTCAACGTTTGTCCTTCGTTAATGATAACTTTTGAAGATCTATATATAATTAAAACCGGCCCGACTTGGCATGATTAGGAACACACTACCTAGCACACTCGTACCGGATCAGTGCAGTACAACACGATATAACCGGAGGCGCGATATAACCTACCAGTTTCGCCCAAAGCACAGATGGGTGGACTCAATTTATAAATCAGACACGAACTTTGGCCTGAAAGTTGGTCATTGCCGACAATGTTAGCATGTCGATTACAACACAAAAGGATAAAACCAAAATATTTGCTACTTACTATAAAATTTGTAAACGCCACTTGTCAAATAGTTACAAATTAGTTACGCATATATTTACAAGCAGAAGATATTTATAACCTTTGATAATGTTGAAGTTTTGTTGACATGGTCAAAAGGAACAGAAGCCATTTAAGTTAAGTATCGGTTACTTCAAAGTATACTGGTCAGCAGAATAAACGCCCTACAGTTTTTCTGCGAGTTAATATCGTCAAAAACGCAATCACGTGCCCATCTACTACTTTTATTGATACCAACTGCTGTCAAAGGAACGTCACAAATAAAACCATAATAACGCGACCTATTTTTAAGTTTGGCGGGTTTAACGTTCCAGTCAACAATTCGATAGTCATGTCGGGATGGAATATCAAATCAGTGCTATGGTGAGTTTAAAGTGTCTTGCTGAAGGATATAAAACCACCGTGAGCGGAGGTAGGTATCGACCACAGGCCTTCTCACTCCAGAGTCATGTACTCTGCCACGAGCACATATATATTGATCGGTTCTAGTAGATTGCTATGATAAAGACGTGAACGATTTTCCTTTTCAACAATGTACCCAAACACTTCATACGTTGTGGTTGATCTCATAAAAAGTTTTTTCTATATAATAAAATGTCAATGAAATATCCTCAAAATAGGTTATAACTGATAAAAAGCAGGGATTTTTAATTGTTATATTTTGAAGGTTACATGACCTATAGATTTCAAAGTCGAACGTACAAAACCCCGTGTCAAATCGCAAACCATACAAATTGCCCTTATGGTTTATGACAATTAGTTGCAAAACGAGTACCACATAACTCGAGAATAATTTATTCAACTATTTATTCATGAATGAGTATTTAGACAGCATTTCCGCACTATTGCCCAATATGAAATTTTTAATGGATAATAGGCAAGTACTTGAAATCGCCGTGAAGGAATTTTACCGCCATTTAAATAATTCAAGTTTGCGGCACCCATCATCCACATCGCATGTTCAGGCAGTTTCACATATGGAAATGCAGCCCGAAAATGGAAGTTCCTCTGTATCTGGTAAAAAGAGTACAATTTAGTATGCTTTTCAATCAGCTAGCTGTGTTTGTTTGAATTGGTGCTTAATGTCCCGGTTAACTCTATTATATATGGGACTTTTACCCAAAATGAGGATGTCATGACACCCAAAAAGTGCTTCAAATATAACCACCTAAGCAAGCCAGGCTTGCTTGCTTGTTTGACTTGAACCACTTTTCCTGGGCAGGCTGAGACCTGTGAGCGGTTAACCAGTAATCAGCTGGTCAGTCAGTAGCGTAGAAGCTTTGCCTAGAGACACAAGCAGCCCATCTATTTCTTTAGCCCCCAATGGACGGGGTCCATATTCCTTCCGACCACCATTGAAGCAAGGTCTGACCAAGGAATCCTCGCAGGGTGCAAATCATTTCAACACAAAGAAAGCTAGCCATGACAGTGTGCAGGAAAAATTCTCCAGAGTGAACTGAATCTCATATGGTTCAAATCCTATCGCTAAAATGCTATTGTGCGCATTTCGCCTGCAGGAACTCTCGCGCCATACATGCATTTACGTATTCAGCATCAGTTTCCATATAGTACAACGTCACTGCCCAGAACGGACACTGAATTGGGTCTTAGTTTATACAGACATGTCCACTCCAAAAGATGTATACTTGAAGAGCGCAGTCGGGACAATCGGTTACAACCAGTACGTTCCTGAGCAACCCGCACAAAAGCGGTTTACAAGTAAATTCTGTGCACATTCTTCCGCGGTAGCTGAGAAACTGGCTCTTTTCGCATTAGTGGGTGTGTGAGAGAGAAGGTACGATCTGGTTGCAAAGTTGACGTTGACGTTGAACGTATTTAATATTTTAAGCCAGACTGCGCCAGGGCCGGGCACATTTAATTCTGCCTCCGAGTCTTTCGGTACTGCCGGGACCGATGATGACACAAAGAGGCTACGCGCACGTGTGTGAACATTGTTCTGAAAATGTCCTTGTTAGGCCTCTTTATGTATTGCAAGGCCTCTTATGTAGTATATCATCAGGAAAACATGTCCGTGCAATGTATACCCCCTTGAACCCCATTTTTATATAACAGAACTGGGGTATGCAGGGGTATACCTATTTTTCTTATTTTTGCTCCAAAACATAAATTGTGGGTACTCGTACTCGCCGAGGCGGTTCTAACGTGTACCCACAATCTATGTTTTGAGCAAAAATAAGAAAAATATCAAAAATATTCAACTTTTACAGCTAAAAAAACTGTTTATTGCATGGGCAAGTATTCGTAATGTGATATATAGATGACTCGGCATCAAAACACCTGTGACTATTTTCCCTAACAAATTAGGTACCAAATGGCAAAATAAAGAGCCAAATTACCTCGGAAAGAAGTTATATCCGTAAAGTCTAATAAACCAAATCAATGTCGTACAATAAACTGAAGAAAATGGCAGTAAATCGCGGAAAATACGCAAAAAATGTCACAAATATTCCTAAATGAACTACAAAACATGAGAATTTTCATCCAATGAAATTTGAACCCAAGGATATGCTGGTTTACTTTACTAAGTTTAGTAATATTAAACAGTTTAGATTCAACGATGCGTGCGGATGCATATACAGGGCGACATATTTTAGTATCTTTAAGATTTTAATGGATCGTTTAACTCCTTTGTAGTTTATAAAAACATATTGAGGATGTATAATGTCGTGCCTATGGTCAAGACAGTCAATATTGAATGGGGGGAATAAATCCTTCGTTTATATACCGCCCGCCAGCAAATCTGGATATAAAGCGACAATTTTTGCACCGTTCGCGACAATAAAAATGCTGTACCACAATGATAAATGACAGTTGTTCGCGTCTCGAACGCCGATGTAACCGATGTGCGCCGATCTGTGTACGCGCCGTAATGCTTTTGTTTGAATGCGGAGCTCGAACGAAGTATGCCCTACGCCAGTTTATATGCACCCTAGCCGCGTCCCATGTACAAATGTAAGTGCTAATGCGAGTGTGTGTCTCGAGCAGACCTTTGCTACAAGTACGAACATCCAATTCCCTGAAATGTGCACCTCTTAACAAGTTGAGCCTATAGTTATGACGCTCAATTGAGTTTCCATGTAGCAGTTCTTGTTGACGATTTTCTGCGTAATCATGGCGCTTTCAGAGTGATCACAACGCGTGCAATACTTTCACAGCGTTTAATGGACGGGGTGATATCTCAAAGAACGTCATGTACACTCGCGGACGTTTTCGGTGTGCACAGCGGCCGTGGAGCTCGTACAATATCCACGGACGTTCTCTGTGTCTGCACAGCGACCGTGAAGCTCTTATTGGAGTATAGGAGATAGACTGATGACGGTCCAATGCGTTTTTATCAAGGCATCGACCACAACGTTGCCACGGCGTTTGCTTTGAGCATGTCGCACTGTGTGGTGCCCGTCACACAGAACGTCATTCTGACGGCGATCCCACGTTCACTGGGAAAAAGCACGGCGCGGAGTTGGCACAGCGGCAGTGCTAGTCTCGATCATACCCGCAGCAACTAAACGTAACTGAATCGCAAGCAGACGTCTCGTGGGGCGTATAGAACGCTGGCGCACATTTGAGAGAAAGTTTAAATGGACCGCTGTCGGATAAGAACGCAGCAGGATCCCCGTGTGGCCACCTTTGCTATAAGCCTTACAATAGGAGCTCAACGGCTGTGCACGTACAAAATCTCGCTACATGCAAACGCCGTAATCTTCCGTTTCAAGAGATCGTACATGGCGTTCAATGCAGTGTCACTGTGTCTCTAAACGCGGCGCCACACACAACGCAGTGTAAACACAGTGAAAGAACTGCAGGTCACGCACTAAGCAGCATCTTAAGCAGACCTTCTTTCTTGTGTATGATGCAAGTGAATGCAACCTTTAATAATGATGTAGAACGATGATGGCCACAATGGAGATCATTGTTTGACCCCCGTGACGTCGATGCTTGATTGCTGGGCTTGATACGCCGAGACCCTTGATATTTGTGAAATTTTGCCGTTGGAGGTAAATTTGTTCAGAGTTTCAGACAAATTATCATAGTAAAGTATACATATTGTCTGACATTAGGAGTATATTTTGCGGGGGAGGGGGGAATATGGAAGTTTGGACATACTTTTATTGGAGTTTGTGTACATGTGCTCATTTTTAAACGACTGGGAAAATCTGAATGTGACACCAAACAATAAAACACATGCAAAGAAAGATACAAATACAAAATCTATGGCATAAAAATCAAATATGGTATTCATGCACACAACACTGACAACCCAAAAATAACTTCAGGCAAATTTGATCCAAGTTATAAAGCAAGTATGAGAGAGCATACATAGGAAAATGTTTGGTGGTGGTGGTAATGGATGGGAGGGGCATTAATGCCCATCTTCAATGCATCTTTGTTACATGCTGTCATCCTGTAATTATTATTCAAAGGTGTTTAACCTTTGGTAAAACGCTACACCTATATTCAAAGCTGATAAAAAAAAATATAGTAAAACAAAGTAAAGACACAAAATGTTACGCTGAAAACACATTTTTCATGCATCACCATCAACTTTGGTAAAAAAAACCTGTGGAAATCTATTCTAATATTGTAAAGGAGCCGCTTCGTGGGAAAACCAACCATGTGGTTTCCGTGCAGGTCCGACACAAACCGGTCTGTACAAGCACAGAAAAGAGCTAGAAGCTTAAAATTTCCGATTTATATGTAAGTAGAAGAGGAATTGTACTATACGAGTAGCGAAAACAAAGGCGCTGATCAGCTTCGCGGTTACCGCGAAGCTGATCTGCGTCTTTGTTTTCGCATATGCAGATTGTTGGTTTTCCCATGAGGCGGCTCAAAGTATACAGGAAACACAACAAAACAACACACAGGGTATAAGGATATATTGTAGCACAACACTTTCAATCAGGTTTTTGGTAAGTTCAGTCAAAGAGAGAAAAGTTTTGATTCTAAAAAGATATAAAATGTGGTATATCCAGTGACATGATCCTTTAAGCCTGCACTTTGTTCACCATGTTCAATTTAATAGTAAACTGACTAAAAGAATAAAAATTTCAGAAACTGGTTAGGAAAGAATGATGTTCAATTCATCTAAATGTATATTTTTGCAAAGATTATTTTTTTTTAGATTTTCACTTTGCCAAATATTAAAAAAATAGTATTGTTACCTATGTCTCTCATTTAGACTGAACCTTCCAAATTCATTGAAGCCTAAGATGGTAATGACTTCCCTCTGATATAAGAAATCATTTTTGCAGATTGTAAGCTTTTAAACAACTGTCATGTTGTTTAAACTAACAACAACACAGATTGCATAGAGTAATATACCATATGAGCCGCCACGTGGGAAAACCAACAATCTGCATAGGCGAAAACAAAGGCGCAGATCAGCTTCGCAGTAACTGCAAAGCTGATCAGCGCTTTTGTTTTCACTACTCGGATAGTACAATTCCTCTTCTACTTAAATCCGAAATTTCAAGCTTCTAGCTCGTCTGTGACTGTACAGGTCGGTTTGTGTTGGACCTGTTCGGAAACCACATTGTTGGTTTTCCCACAAGGCGGCTCATATTACCTGTAATACCGGAGTTCTGGGAAAGGTTGGCTTATTACGGACATCAATCTGATAAATCATTTTACAAAAATCATTGACTAAAGCAAGGACTCTATTAGAGGTCCTCTCAATAATAGGGTCCTTGACTAAAGCAACTTACTGGCAACAGAGGGAAGACATCAATCTCATCCTACAGGGATTTTAAAACTGAGAACAGCAGCATATACACATTAATTTTTTTTTAAAATTCAGTTTAACGTCCCTTTCAAGATTATTTCAGCTCATATATGACAGGCCAATCAGGAGGTGGGGTGAAAACGGGAGAACCCCCGGGAAAAAACACCTGACACACCCGCAAGCAGAACTTGGCTTGTCTCACATGTGGCCAGAGCGGGGCTCGAACCCACATCACACACAGCGGTGAGATGATCAAATGGTTAAGTGTGGTAATGAAATATCAGTGCTCTTAACCACTCGGCCACGGGGGCCACTTAAACATCATTTGTCAATCATGATAAGCACTATAATTGTCAAAGGTGACAAGTGAAACTTTTTCATTAAGCATATGTACACATTGTTGGTGATGTGGTTCAGACAACTACATGTATTTCAGGAGTGGACTGGCGCAGTTGGTAGCGCATTAGACCAGGATACCGGGGCTCCTTCTTGTATTCCATATATTTTTTATACAGTGGGATTTTACATGTATTTTCACTGACTAAACTTTTGCCATTGAGCATATATTGTAACCTTTACATAAGAAATAAAACTAATCTCTGTGCTACTGTTCTCAGACTTTGGGGGAGGGGGAATGTAGCTATATATGGATAGGTCTGGTTAAATATACCTCTAACTCTTTAGCAGTAACCTCCTAGATTAAAAGAAGATATGCATCAGGAAAACATGTCTGTGCAATGAATACCCCCTTAAACCCCACTTTTATATAGTAAAACTGGGGTATGCAGGGGTATACCTATTTTTTCTTATTTTTGCTCCAAAATATAGATTGTGGGTACTCGTAAGAGCAAAAATAAGAAAAATATCAAAAATTTTACTCTGAAAATTATTGATTTTTGACTTGAAAAAAATTACTGTAAAAAACTATATCATATGGGCATGTTTTCGTAATGTGAGAAAAGTGTAATATTACATGCTGAAGTGAGTTATAAACCCATATGCAAAGATGTGGAGTGAAGAATAATATATTAATTGTAATGTGTACATAAAACAAATGAAATTGCAAAATGATGTGAGAACAAGAAATCCCAGCTTCTGGTGCTGAAGTCGGAGGTAGTACGTACCATGTACATTATAAAGTCAATACATTGTACCAAAACCATAAAAATAAATTTCCAAACTGAAATTCAGTTTGCTTCAAGACTGTGGACATGCTTGTTCAACAGCAATTGCAGCATGTATGACAACTGCAACCAGTATCAAATCAACCACAGCCTTTTTCTGTTCTGCATTTCTTTTTCTTTTTCTTGTGGTGTACAGAATGGAAGCAATGAATACATGATTTGATGATGACATTTTAGTTTTGAAGAAACACAGTTATTTCTTAACTAGTTTATAGTCTATAACAAGGGGAGTAAGTAATGTCTACATATATAAGATGGAGAATAAGAAATAACACAAAAAAATTCGAAACTTTTATTCTAACCCCAGGACTACCATACACATGGAGGAACATGTTTTACCCATGAAGAATAAAGAATCAGAGACATGTTTTACCCAAACCCATACTCAGCCAGCACCAATACTAACCTTTAAGTCTTCAATGTCTTGTTTGGAAGCGTAGCTTGGGTTGACAAACTTTGCCAACATATCCGAACTGCTGTCCAACCAATCACATAGGGACTTCCATGCATCGTAAAACTGAAATATTCATAGAAAAGACATGTCCGTGAAATGTATTCCCCCTCATACCCCACTTTTATATAGCAAAACTGGGGTATGCCTTGGCGAGGCGGTTCTAACGAGTACCCACAATCTATGTTTTGAGCAAAAATATGAAAAATATATAAAAAAAATTCTACTGAAATTTTCAATTTTCAAATATTACAGCTGAAAAAATCTCGATATATATTGCACGACATGTTTTCGTAATGTCAATCAAGTGCTGATAGTGTAAACTGGAATTACTGGACAGGTAAAGATTAAATGTTTACATACATATTTGATAACCGCAGACCATTACTGACAGAAATCTCATAATAAACAAATTAATTTTGTTAAACAATTCACAAATTATTACCAGAACTTCCTGTATTTAGCTCATGCAAAGGGATGGATTTACTCCTTTTCTTTAAATGGTACAAATGAAATGACACTATATTATGGTACATAGCCCAGTTTTCATGGTGGTGCCAGTTTTCGTGGTATGCAAGCGTTTAGCTGAAACTGCAATTTCTCACAAATTGTCAAATTAATCAGCGTCTGCCATCTATATTGTGCAAGAATAATAACTAAGACTGTTTTTGTGAAGGTCGTTCAATATTTTTCATTGATCTGAATCCGAAAATGGAATTTATGCCATTTTCAAAATGGGTAGCTGTATTTAAAATGCTTCTAGTATCACATTTGACAGTTAATTATTTTCAAAGTTACTCATTTCAATTCATAATTTGTAATAAAATAATGCAACATTAAAATCTGATTAAATTATTTTGAAACATTGAAATTGCCAGGCACTTTTTGAATGATTCACTAATTCTGGTGCCTTACTTTTAATGACGTCAAAGACCAATACGTCATACAAAATGGCGTATATGTAGACAGTAAACCGAGTTGGCATGAATAGGTAAGCTGGACAAAAAATGCCTAGTATTATTATGCATCATTCCATATTTATTGAATACCTAACCTATTTCTATCGTCCTGAAGATGCCCATGGATTATTAGTACCACGAAAACTGGACCAACCATCATACATGGTCTTGTCAGCAATGCTCACCCTTTTATCTTCCTTATAAGCCTGTTTAAACAGTCGACCTCTCTCATCTGTTCTGCGGACTAGTTTCTTCCAGCGTAACCTGATCCCGACTAGCAAGTTCTTGATATAAATAGTGTCTTGTTTTCTGCCGAAATATTTCAGGTATGTGCCAGTTCTGTCCAGCGTGTGCATCTTTTCTATCTGGGCATCTAGCTCTGCTTTTAATTGCTGAAATAAACCACATCAATAATGAAAAGATACCATTAACTCAAGTTAACAAATTTGTCAAAGTAAAAACATAAATCTACTAGAATATGACAAAATTCGCAACATTGCAAATATGCAACTGAAACCCTCTCAGCCCCAGACAGATAATCTTGCAGTACACTGATTTGGATTCCGAAGAATATTGCTTGCTTCTGCTTATCTGTACAACAAACTTGGAGTTATCAGCTGTATGTATCAAGGCTTTGACTAGTGTTATGTCCCATTGCACCACTCATTCATTTGAGATTATCTGCCGTGGTTGGAAGGTCAGGTTGGCAGATCAAATGATGTGTAGCTTCTATAAACAGCACAGCTATTTGATACAATGTATCATATATTATTAAGTACAATCTCTGATATAATGCGTCAGAGAGTCGACTCTTTGACTCAGTGGTTAGAGCATTGGATTTCTTCCCTGGCGATCCGGGTTCGAATCCCATCAGGGACATGGGATTTCTTTTCAAACTATGCATCATTTCTTAGTTACGAATTTTCATATTCGTAAGACCAGGCATGGTGGTTTCACACAATATTGGGAACTGCCCTGGCTTCAACAAACAGTTGGCTTCTAAGAAGCAGAATTGCAAAGCTAATCAGAGTTAGCTGACATCAATCTCCTGAAGTCAATAGTATAACATTAATTGAGCATGTGATAGAACTACCGAGTCAATTCAATATAGATCATTACGAAAACTTGCCCATGCAATATATGGAGATTTTTTAAGTTGTAAAAATTGAAAATTTTCAGTAGAAAACTTTTGATATTTTTCTTATTTTTGCTCAAAACATAGATTGTGGGTACTCGTTAGAACCGCCTTGGAGCAAAAATAAGAAAAATAGGTATACCCCTGCATACCCCAGTTTCTCTATATAAAAGTGGGGTTTAAGGGGGTATACATTGCACGGACATGTTTTCCTGATGTGATTCTTTTATAACATTGTCTTTTGGCCAATAGAATTATAACATTTAAAATAGACAAGTACTCACGTTGTGTTCTTCCATCTGTCTGACGACTCTAGACACAATTTTACTCGGATATTTAAACCCTCGCATTGTGATCTCGCTGTTGTTTAACCAATCAGTGAATGTCTTAAGCGTGCCATGGAAGACATCAATATTGTGAAGGTGTTCATCCATTTTGTCCTAAAATGAAAAAAGAGACAATAAGCAATGCTTATTAAATACCCCCCGCAGGATAACTGTTTACCACAAAAATTATTTTGGCAATAAAATTTCTTCATGCAAATGTCCAATGGATGGGTGTACATCATGAAAGCATGATATCAAATTGTTCCATCAAAGAAAGCCTTTAACAGTAAAAAAAAAAAAAAAAAAAAAAAAAATATAAGTTCTCATAGCTGTCATTTTATCAAAAATTATTTTTTCACAATAACAATTCTTCATGCAAATGTCCAATGGAAGTACATCATGTAGGCATGATATCAAAGTGTTCCATCAAAAACTGTAGCAGGAGTTGATCGGCCCATGAAAGCCCTTACCTGTAAAAAAACTAAGAAAAATTGTCTAAGTTCTCATTGCTGTAATTTTAGCAAAAATTATTTTTTCACAATAAAATTTCTTCATGCAAATGTCCAGTGGGTGTACATCATGTAGGCACGATATCAAATTGTTCCATCAAAAACTGTGGTAGGAGTTGATTGGCCCGTGAAAGCCCTTACCTGTAAAAAAAAAGTAAGAAAATTGCCTAAGTTCTCATAGCTGTCATTTTGTCAAAAATTATTTTTTCGCAATAACATTTCTTCATGCAAATGTCCAATGGGTGTACATCATGTAGGCATGATATCAAATTGTTCCATCAAAAACTGTGGTAGGAGTTGATTGGCCCGTGAAAGCCCTTACCTGTATAAAAAAGTAAGAAAATTGCCTAAGTTCTCATAGCTGTCATTTTGTCAAAAATTATTTTTTCGCAATAACATTTCTTCATGCAAATGTCCAATGGGCCTACATCATTTAGGCATAATATCAAAAAGTTCCAACAAAAACTGTTGTAGGAGTTGATCGGCCCGTAAATGCACTATCTTCACTGTATGCAAAAGCCATCAAGAACTATAAAGGGAAGTAACTCAAAAGGGACTGGCCCCTAGCCCTTAATTTTGCATGTACATATCTGCCCCATAGATATACAGATGCCTGCAAAGTTTCATGAAATTCCATCAATGGGTCTTCAAGATATTAAAGAAACAAAACGTTACGGACGGACGGACGGATGCACACACGGACGCACGGACGGACGGACAACGTGAAAACAGTATACCCCCCTTAAAACTTCGTTTTGGCGGGGGGTATAATAAAGTCGAAAGTTTAAACTGGATATATACTCATCACAGTGTTTTACTGCAACATTACGAAAACATGCCCATGTAATAAATAGATTTTTCTTCAGTTGCGAAAATTGAAAAGTTTTATCAGAAAATTTTTTATTTTTCTTATTTTTGTGCAAAACATAGATTGTGGGTACATTAGAACCGCCTCGTCGCCGAGGCGGTTCTAACAAGTACCCACAGTCTATGTTTTGGAGCAAAAATAAGAAAAGTATGTATACCCCTGCATACCCCAGTTTTACTATATAAAAGTGGGGTTTAAGGGGGTATTCATTGCACTGACATGGTTTCCTGATGATATTTTAACTCTTGTGTAACCATACTATATACACCATTTTATATGCAGATATAGAGGGTCTTACACGAGTGGTCATTTCATATGAAATTTAATTTATTAAACAAGCCTTTGGCGAGTTTAATAAATTTCATATGAAATGACCACGAGTGCAAGATTCGTTTTATCATATGACTTTTAAAATAGGATTTTATTGCCTTCGAAGTGGACATATTTTCAATGAAAATTTACATAGTTGTTACCGACGTCGTCAATGACATTACGTCTTCCCACTAAAGTGTTAATACACGTGTGGTCATACGATTTTTATGACATGACTTTATCCACTGGAAAACAGCGACGTCATATGATAAATGCAGTTTTATTGTGACACTCAAACACTCAAAACTACAAAACTTTTCACTTTATACCCCATCTTCTGTTCTTTCATTTTTTAAGTTTCTCTGATATCAGATGGACACTATCAAGTCGAACTACAACATCAATGATTTTATATGAATACAATTTCAACAATATGCCCAAATGTTTAAATGACATTCTTACCTTTCTTTTTTGTGCTCTATCTTTTGTATCAGCCCATCTTTCTTTCAGTTTCCTCAGTCTTTCAGATATTTGAACCACATCTTCAGGACGACAAACATCAATAATTTCCTGACCCTTTTCTACGAGAGATTTCATTGGTTCTTCCCTGTTGTGTAGTTCTTGGTGTCTTTTCTGTAGTATATGAAAACGTTTTGTTTAACCCATATTTGACGAATGGATTTTCCCATCATTATCATTAGGGAGAGCCCACATTCATTTTTAGGGGCATCAGGAGTTATTTTTAAATTTAATTCAATTTTTCGATGAAAATTTTCTAAGCAAACAGAATAGCCCCTTGATGTCCCATAACAGGGACGCCAGGCTTAAATCAGTTAATTTCTGTTGTTTGATAGCCTTCCAACTCTTTAAAATGTTTTTGCGGGCCCATCAGTTAATCTTTAAAATGTTGTGAGCTAATCAGTTTACCTATGCACAACCTTCCTACCCATAACGTCTCAAGGTGTAACTTGTACATGTACATGATGTGTTCTTACATACAATTAGATTAAGTGATGGTTCTCAAAATTTAATGGAAATTCTAGAAACTATGTTCTACAGCAAATCCATTTCCACTTGGACCTCTTTATAACACAGTTCATTACAACACAGTTTTGTAAATAACACTGATCATTGTTGGACCCCAAATGGTCATTTACACTATTTTTGCTATATGACTATACATTTTACTCTCGTTATTATACAGATTGGATAGCTAACACAGAAATTGGCTTGGATCCCAACAATAGTATTATAATGAGGTTGTGGTGTACCCGTAATATTACACAGTTTGAATAGAAAACAGTTTCAGGTTTCGGTTTAAACTTTGATAACTTCAAATGTAAGATACAATAGAGTAATGTACAATATACATAGAATCTGACATAAAGCCATTAGCTTGATCATTTCCAGAAAAATTTCAGGTTTTGACAATTCAATCCAATTGGACTGGGTTTTCTTTATAGATTTAATGCTCATATGAACTGAGCAAGAAAACAGTCCTACCTTCTTATGTCCTTTCACTTACCTGGAATTTTTCAAACTGTTCTTTGGCAGTATCTGGTAGAGCACCAAATGGAGTCCCCGACTTCAGCTCCGTTCTTAAGTCATTCGTCCATTGAAGCATATCATCTATATCTCCTACAAGCTTCTTAACCTTGGAAAATAGACAAAAAGACAGCAATTTAGTGAAAAATAAATAATTTTATTTTTTATAAAATTTAGTTCTGCATTTTCACCTCTTTGGCAGTGGAAGTTAGAAAATCTAACGAAATTCTATTCCAAATGTAATGAATGTCTATAAAATCTTTTACTTGGAATATCATGATTTTCAGAATATTGTGAATTGTAAAATATTACAAATTTGGGAATATAACGAATTTTAAAATATTACAAATTTTGGGAATATTGCAAATTTGGGAATGTTGTGAATTTTGGAATATGACAAATTTTGGAATATCAACAATTTCAAATTATTATAAATTTTGTAACATTAAAAATTTTGGAATATCACAAATTTTTGAATAATTAGGAATTTTGGAATGTTACAAAATTCAGAATATTATGAATTTCAGAATATTCAAAATTATGGAATATTATTAATTTTAGAATATTACTAAACTGTTACAAAATTTGGTTTATCATATGACATCGCTGTTTTCCAGTGGATAACGTCATGTCATAAAAATCGTATGACCACACATGTATTAACACTTTTGCGGGAATAAGTAACGTCATCGACGACGTCCATAACAACAATGAAAATTTTCATTGAAAATATGTCCACTTCTGAGGCGATAAAATCCTATTTTAAAAGTCATATGATAAAACAAATCTTACACTCGTGGTCATTTCATATGAAATGCCCACTTATGTAAGATCCTCTATATATTACTGTACCTGTCTTAGTTTCTCCTGCATCTTAGCTTCCTTGTCCTTCGAGTCAGCTTGAACTCTTCTTAACATTTCATTCATTTCATCCTGTGTGTCTTTCAGTTCTGGTATTTCTTGACCTTGCTCCCTTGCTAGATCATCTACAGCTTGGTTCAATTTACGTGCAGCTCTTTCTTGGCCTTTCACATCTGACTGTAGAAGCTATTCAAGTAAAGGAAAGATATAACATAACTCAATTTATCTTTTACTTTTAGTTCTGGTATTTTCTGGCCTTGCTCTCTGGCTAGATCATCCACAGCTTGATTCAGTTTACGAGCAGCTTTTTCTTGGGCCTTTCACATCCGACTGTAGAAGCTATACAAATAAAGGAAAGATATAACATAACTGTCAATTTATCTTTAATCATGTACGTCTTTTAGTTCTGGTATTTCCTGGCCTTGCTCTCTGGCTAGATCATCCACAGCTTGATTCAGTTTAGGAGCAGCTCTTTCTTGGCCTTTCTCATCCGAATGTAGAAGCTATACAAGTAAAAGAAAGATATAACATAACTCAATTTATCTTTAATCATGTACGTCTTTTAGTTCTGGTATTTCCTGGCCTTGCTCTCTGGCTAGATCATCCACAGCTTGATTCAGTTTACGAGCAGTTCTTACTTGACCTTTCACATCAGACTGCAGCAGCTATACAAATATAGAAAAGGTTTTACTGACGTATCAACACATTGTTTTAGTTTGAGTGTCTTTAAGCTCTAGTATTTTTTTGCCTTTCATAGCATTTTCAAATGATTCTGTAACATGACAGATCTTTGCAAAGCATAATTTTATGCCAGTACTGAAAAATTGTGTGGTTTATTTAAATTCAATTTCTTCTTGAGAGTTTCAAGACACTTTCATTGCTGTGTACATTGGTTTAAATACCATCGAATGTATAATGCCCTAACCCTTTATTACAAGACTTTTTGCCATATTTATATTAGCAGTATTTACATTTAACTTCTTCATCAGTGTTTCAAGGCACTTAGGATCGCCTGATGCAATGTCCATTAAATTCAATTCCGTCATCGCTTTTTCCAAGGATTGTATAACATCTTCCATGCCCTTTTCGAGGTCACCAACCTTGATCTGCATTTCATGGAGCTGAGCCTGAAAAGATACCAGGTAAAAGGTTTTATATGCTGTAAATATGGTTTGTATTTATTAATACTTGTGTTTGCAAATGTGAACCATTTTCCTATGGACTATAACTTTATATGAAGAAATAAGTATATTCAAAATATGCATAAACAACACACAAAGTACATTATGGTTGCGCAAGATCTCTAGGAAGTTATAGAACAAGTTGACATTTTTATCAAGTAAGCAATAGTTTCAGCAACTAAGGTGAAATTCCACTTACATTGTTAAGATTTTTTCCAAAAGCAGACAAAAAAGTAAGGGACGGCCGAACACTGTAATTTGGCTGAGATGCATTTTAAAGTTTTGCTTTTGAATGAGCCGCATTAAGGGAAAACCAACAATCTGCATATGCAAAAACAAAGACGCAGATCAGCTTCGCGGTAACCGCGAAGCTGATCAGCGCCTTTGTTTTCGCTACGCGGATAGTACAATTACTCTACTTTCTAAATCCAAAATTTCAAGCTTCTACTCAGCTTCTGTGCTTGTACAGCCTGGTTTGTGTCGGGCCTGATCAGAAACCACATTGTTGGTTTTCCCACAAGGCGGCTTAAGGATGTTCGCTGCCAATGAAAAAGTATTCAAACTTTTTTTCTAACCGCACTCTTTTTTGATTCCAAATTACAACACAAGACATTTGAAAACAAAATAAGTATAGGGTAGTGTGCATTTTTTTCAAGCTACAGGCCTGTGAATGAGTCCTCTGAACACTTTGTTTTAAATTCAGAAAAATTAATTTAATTTTCAATTCTTTGAAACATACCTGTCTTGAACAAAAATACACCTAGAATGCTTTCAAAATTCATAATATTTACGTAATGCAGACTATTTTGGACCAAAAGCAATGAAAAATTTGCAACTTGAAGTGGATTACAAAATTTTACGAGTCGTTTTCCAACCCTACCCCCATACTTGAAAAGTCTGAAAAAATCAATATTTTGAAATGTGCCAAACCCATATATGTAGATTCAAACTTTTTCTTGTATTTTCACACAAGATAGAACTTAGTTTTATTGTTCGAATAAAAGAAAGAAATATATAGGGTAGTGTGCATATAAGAGAGAACAAACAACTTGAAAATCGCCATTTTAAGCCTTTTTTCGTCTGTTTTGTTTCTTAAAGCCCATTTCATAAAACCTCCCAAAATTTTAAAACTAGCACACCAAAGACAGAAAGACCGACTTAGAAGACCATATACACATATACTGCTGCTAAAACAAACATCGAACTCGTGCAATTAATTTGAAGATGTGTAATATTCAAGTTTAATCTACCCTACCCCCTAAATTTTACTGACAACTAAAATTTTTTGAAAAGTTGCAGAAAATGGTGTGAAAAAATGAAGTTCCTTAGATTGACAATTTTCATGGCTCAGTCAATGCATATCATCAATATGTATCCAAATATAAAATATTAGAAAAATATCTGAAACCGTTTTCGAGATATTCAACAAAAGAAAAACCGGAAGTTCCGAAATGTCAAATGTTAGCAGCAAACATCCTTAAATACATAAAAAATATTCTACCCAAAATATGTCCTAGGTATGCAAACTTGGCAACTTCCTTACATTACCCACCACTTTTATAAACATACTCTACAGCTAGTCATACATGTCCAAGACAACTACAGAGTTTTTTTTTTCTTTGTCAGAGTGGTTAAAAATGAGCCACTGCACCAGAAAACCAACAATCTGCATATGCAAAAACAAAGCCGCAGATCAGCTGTGCATTAACTGCACAGCTGATCTGCACCTTTGTTTCCACCCCAAAGATAGTATGATGTCTCTACTCGTATAATGTACAATTTTAAGCTTCTACCTATTTTCTGTCGCTGTACAGCCTGGTTTGTGTCGGACTTGGTCTGAAACCTAGATTGTTGGTTTTCTCATGTGAAGATTCAAATGTAAAAAAAATGTCCAGACATCTACAAAATTGGACTCTACTGCTAAAGGTCTGGATCATAGATGAATTCATAGAAAAAGAAGGAAAAAGTAATATATTAAATGGGTTTTAGACAGTTCATATCCTGATATCAGCTATTTGATGGCTTCAAAATTAACATGATTGTTAGGGCTTTATACCATATCCGTTTTGAGGACATGATCAAGTATCTTTATTATTTACAGAACATCTGTTATATCTGTTACCTCCTCCATGCAAAAAGAGCTGCTTTACCCACATTCAGAGCAGCATATTATACCATGTCCTTTCCCAATGTTTCAGACTGCATGATGCAAACAGTTTCACTAGTCTTTTTTGGGGGGAAAAATGTCTCCATCTAAGGAGATGGATTAGCTAACAGCATAGATCCTGAATGAAGGGCTATTCTTCAACAGTCTGGTCAGAAACAACTTTGTTCCAGTCTACTGAGGAAAATATTGGATTATTTTCTTGTTTCCTGCCACCAGCATTTTTAGGTTTCATCTTTTTTACATTTTTGAGTGTTACATGTATTAAACAATATCTGTATACAAATGCAAACACCTCAAAATAATTAAACATTTAACACATTTTTGCAGGTAATAAAATAATATTAAAATATCAGACAATATCAGACTTGTGTTTTTATCATTATAAACTTGTGGTTTTGCTAAGACAAAACAATACAAACACACTTAAAACTGTCTTGCTCAAAAATCAAGTTAAGAGTTAGAACAGAACTAATTCATCTGTGGAATTTTACAAGAACATGAACAGCTAACAAGAATTAATAGATAGAGATTTGCTGTTGACACATTACACTTTGTCACTGGCTTTCTCTCTAACATTTCAGATAATGTTAATAACCATAAAATTCCTAAATATATAGACAAACCACAGCATTGCAGCAAATTAAAAAAAAATAATCCTATTATAAGAATAGTTCTTAATATCTAAACATGGAAATAAAATAGAAGAGAATATACAAGCAGATTGCTGCTATGCAAGCTTTAACAAAACTTTCTCATTCAGAATACAGAAATTTTTTTCAGAAGCAAAAATAGAAAATTTCACTTGAAAAAGTTTGGTAGTTTTAGTATTTTCACTCAAAACATTTATTGGGCGTACATGTTAGAACCGCCTCGGCCTGCAAACCCCAGTTTTTCTATATAAAAGTGGGGTTTAAGGGGGCATACATTTCATGGACATGTTTTCTTGATGCAAGCAATTTGACTTCTCCGGGAATGTGGTCTGTCTACACATTTGGGAACGTGAACATTTGTGATATATTTTCAAACAGTTAAATATTGAAACTTAGTAAAAATACTGGCATATAAGTAGTATACAGAAATACCAACAACTTCTTTCAACAGAAGCATGTCAAAAATGAATAGCAATAGAACAAAAATGACACATCTTTTTTAATTTTTATCAGTGAGAGCGAAAAAAAAGCTAGCATACAAAAACTAAACCAAATTTTGGTCTAGCCACTACAATGAAATACCATGAGTCTTCTCAACAAAATTATTTTGTTTCTAAATTTGATATAAAAATCCACAATTTTGCAAAAATGCAAGTAAAAAAGGCACCAGCTAAATCAAAAATGCACCAGCAAAATAAACCCCAATGCTACATTGCAAAATAATAAATTGAATAATACTGCCACTCTATTAACACAAAATCTGGCCTGAAATTATAAAAAAAAATCATGCTCAATTTGAGCATGAATAATATAAACTGATCATTTTTTATCAAAATTAACTTTCCTGTCTAAATCAACAGAGTTAGTTATCAATTCAGCTAATAAATATCACAAAAATAAATATCATAAATGCAATGCCAAAGAATTTGCATTCTAAAACATTTGTGAGCATGATACATTTCATGCTCACTGACATAGCATGATAATTTTACAACTTCAGGGCCAGGAATATATGATAAAATGTTCCACTCATTTTGACATGCTCTAAATCCCATACTTACCAGTGTCAGATGACCTTCGACCTTAACGAAATCAAGTTTCTCAAAAATTAACATTTTTGAAGGATTTTTCACAAAAAAGGGGAAAATCTCTAATATATCACATAACAATATCGCATCAGTCTACAATAATCTCTAAATTACTATAAAAGTAATACTAATTCTATCTTCTTTTAATTGGGGACTACAAAATGGACGGAAAATAACTGGGTTTCAATATTCTGACCTGTCAAAAGCAAGCCTAATGCATTGAAACAAAAACAATAAATAAATGTTTGCTGCCCTATAAATATTAGAACTGAACTTCAAAATGTACCAAGCATGAATGAGCCGAATGAGCCATGCCACAAGAAAATGTTTTCTTTCTGTCATATGGTAAAAGCAAAGAATCAAATCAACTTTCTACACTTTGTTTCTGTATCTAAATATTCAAAGCCGAGAAAGCTGTTTTCCGTTAAATCTGGTTTTAAAATTATCCCTGCCTGCCCACCCCATCCCAAACATCAGGTTTTTCAAGTGACATAGCTCCTTGATGACATACGCCCTGTAATCCATTGACTCCGCAGAGTCGTTTCAATAACGTAAGCTTGAACTGAGATAGACAACATACAGAATATCGTCAGTAAAATTACGAGTCTTCAATTTTATTCTTCAAAAATATTTTAACACAGCATCATATTCATATCCCTTGAGGAATAGATGTTAAGCCACATTAAAAGATTTGTTTGTTTGATCTAATGCTTTACGTCCACTGTCAGAATGGATATTTAGTGCACATTTCTGTGCCCGGGTTTCTGTGACAATTAAGTAACACGCTCTTTTTGAATCAGTAGAAGAGAGAAATATTTTCGTAAGTGCCAAAAGGGTGGTGAAAACTCTACAAAAGTGTGAAAGAATTTTTTTTTATTCTTGAAAGACTGGTGCTCCTAGCAGTCTTAAGAAAAATTGTGTAAAAAAAATATGTGGAAAGATTAAGCTTATTATAAAGTTCATTTAATGAAAACTGTTGAATGCTTTTGTTTGTTTGTTTGTCAGTTTGTTTTGTTTGTTTGTTTGTTTGTTTGTTTCCTTCTACAATTTTTCAGTCATGCCAGGATGGGACCACTTCTTCATGGGTGCTTAAATGTGTCTTGCTCAATGACCGATGCACAACACCTCGTCTAAAATGTGTTTTGTTGAAAATGTTGTAACTTCAAAAATATTCACCGCAAAATTTTGAGATTTATTCCGTAGAACACTAGCCTAAAGGTCCACATTTTTAGCCACCAACCACTATGGTTAGGGTAAAGGTCTGGGCATGGGGACATTATCCACAAATGTAATTTTCGACGAAATGTCGCGGAGGCCTCAATGACAAAGCACAGAAGAGATAGGTTTCCACCTGTACCTTATATTCTCTGCACCCCCACAATTTAGAAAATTATCATGTCAATTATCATATGAACCACGATGTGAAAAAAACAGTCTTCAGGATTTCCAACCAGGTCTGACACAAACCTGCCTGTGTAGCTACAGAAGATGGCTAGAAGCTTGAAATTTCGAATATACATGTAAGAAGAAGAGGAAATATACTATCCGTGTAGCGAAAAACAAAGGCGCTGATCAGTTTTCGCATAGACAAAAGTCCGGTTTTCTCACGACATGGCTCAGTTTATTTTGCTATATGTCTATAGTATGTAAACTCATTATAAGAAAGTCCACTTATAACACAGTCTGTTTCTATGGACCCCAAAGATAGCATTATAATGAGGTTGGCCTGTATACCAATTACACGTATCACTAAAATTTCTCATAACAATCAGATTTCTATCAACCTTTTTCTGTAACAAACCTATTCTACACACTCTCCGATTAGCATTGTGAAAAGGCAATTCTCACTTGTAAAAAGAAATTCTATTAGAAATTTCCTACAGAGTCAAAAACATGGAAAAATACCATACTTACTATACATATCTAAAACAATTATTATTTGTAAATGTGTTTTAGTTAATAAAATTTGTTATAAATTACTGAGCCAATTTATGAAAAGCTAACAAAAAATGTTAACATCTTTAGATACATTTATTTTTCTTTTAAAAAGGGTTAGTTGTTATACAACTATCTAAATAAACCTTATATCTATATCCAAATGAAAAGATCTAAACAAAAATTTTTTAAAAAATGAGATAAGAAGGAGCTAAATAATAAATAAGTGTAAGCATATTCTGCTTAAAGCTTGTGCTTTCAATGAAAGACATTTAAATAATGTACTAAGATTAGTCATCAATTAAGGAAATCTGAATGCTGAGGACCCTATAGCCCAAGAGGAAAAATTCATCACGGACCCAGTAGCATAAGCAATTATTGTGTCTGAGCCTTCGCATGAGAAAACCAACAATTTGCATATGCGAAAACAAAGTCGCAGATCAGCTGTGCAGTAACTGCACAGCTGATCAGCGCCTTTTTTTTCGCCACATGGATAGTACTATCCCTCTTCTACTTGTATCCAAAGTTTCAAGCTTCTAGCTTTATGCTGTGACTGTACAGCCTGGTTTGTGTCAGACCTGGTCGGAAACCCAAATTGTTGGTTTTCTCATGCACAGGCTCATCTATAAGCACATTGCAAGTACATGTACATATAATAACTCATGTAAACAGAATTACTTCAAAGCCACTCTACATTTTAATTTGCTTCTTAATATGGGACCAGACCCACAAAATCATATGAAGATAGTCATTTATTGAAGAAACAACTTCACCCAGAAAAAGATTTAAAAAAAAAAATACTTGTGACAGAGTTATTTCCCTTTGAAAAGAAAGACCCTTGTTCAACAGTACAAAACACCAGTACCGGGAAGTAACTCTAGAAAAAGGGCTATACAAACAAATAATTACCTCTCTGTCGCTAATGGCCTGGACCATGTCTGACCATTTGGCGTTGACAGCTTCGACTGGTCTCTGAAGGGTTTCTGCAGCAACGGGTGACATATTTTTCATGGCTGCCAATTCTTGATTTAGTTGCTGAATTTCTGATACATGTGGGTGGATTTCAGCCTTAAATGCCTGATAAAGAGAAAGGTGTAAAGGCATGAAAATACTTGAGGCTGAGGATCTCGATATTAGAACTTTAAAAGTCAATTTATGCATGAATTGTATATACTTAATCTAATAGTGGCACCTTTAATTGACCTTCTTTCTACAACCTTGACCTAATTATCAAGGTTAAATTTAGTTCATCAATTTAGTAATATAGCAAATCTAAATGTGTTACCTGGAATGTGCTCAGTCTAATGAAGGTGACTTCAATTGACCTAGTTTCTGTGACCTTGGCCTTGTTCTACATGTTACCTTAAGTTCATCTATTTGGTCCTATAAATGTCTAATTTCTCTCACAATGGTCCCATGCTGGCTGGTTTATGTTCTACTGTAAAGAGTCAGCTTTGAGGATCTAGTTTCTATGACCTTATCTGATTACTTGACCTATTTTTGTGACCTTGACTTCAACATCAGCATTACCTTTAACTCATCTATTTGGTCTTGCAGGACGTCTGGGTTCCCAGACAATGGTCCCATACTGGATAGTTTGTGCTCAGCTACAGGGAACCAGGAATCAATCGACTGAAATATACAAGGACATACATTTTTACAGGATAAAGATGGACAGATCGTATGATGGACAGATCGTATGATGTGCACATTGAAACCTTACTCTAAAACAGTGATGGCCCTGCTGTTCAGACCATTGTTCTGAGGACGTTGCCATATAGAAGAAACTCTATATCTGTCCTCTTATAAAAGGTAGTCATGTATCACAGAGTCAACTTTAAACTGTCAGACATCAAATATTTTTGCCACAAACACACAAGAATAATACAATTGCTCCATGGAAATCAATAACTAACTAATTTGGGTAAAGATCAAAAAACATTTTGCTACTTTAGAAACGATGCAGTTATTCAAGAGACACTTACATCTTGTATCTGTTGGAATTTCTCGGCATGTGTCAGCGCCGATTTTAAGTCCTCCTCCCGATCTCGGGCAATATCATGAACATCGTCAGCCAGGTGGTGGATATCTTCGAGTTGTTTACGAATTTCAATCATGCCTGGATCACCACATAGGTTGCCCAGTTGTTCTCCCTTCTGGCGACATTCGTCCAGCGAAAGGCGAGCATTGCCGAGTTCTTTCCTCAAATCCTGAATAACAGCATGATTGAGCTTAGTAGAAATATTTGATGTAAGATTATGAAATTTCAAATGTCACAAACACCCACAAAATTACACAAAATTACCCACGTCAAGTGTAATTTCAATAGAATGATTTGCTGGAAATCAAATACACAGTTCAATGTACAATGTACCTTCTTTACAATATGTCTGGCTATAACTCAAAAAGAGATTTATGATCATGTCTTGACTTTCCTGTACATCCATTGGAAAGTACAATTTCACAGATAATTATGATCCATTTCTATGGACCCTAAGATAGCATTATAATGAGGTTGAAGTGTATGGACCTCAAAACCAAGTTTGAGGCAACTAACTACAGACCGGCTGAATTCTCCGTCCAATGTCTGTCTTAACCCATATTTGACGAACGGATTCTCCCATCATTATCATTTGGGCGAGTCCACTTTTATTTTTAGGGGCCGCAGGTGTGATTTTTAATTTTTATCTCACTTTTTGATGAAATTCCTGTAAGCAAACAGAATAGCCCCAGATGGGACGCCGCGTTCTGCGGCGTCACATCTGGGGCTATACTGTTTGCCTATGTCCCACAAAAGGGACGCCAGGCTTGAATGAGTTAAATTCTAAAATAGGGAATAAGATAGAAATGAACTGTACCTTAAGCTCTTTTTGCTGCTCCTTAATCGTCTGAGCATCCACACCAGGTGGCTCCTGGGAGATAATATTGTCCTTCAGGTCCCGTAAATTTGACATCACGTCCCCGCAGAGGTCGTAGAATTTCTCTGATACTTCCAGGGCCTCGCCAAGGGCCGCCTCTCTGGCCTGGGTGCCGTCCTGGATCTGATTGGTCAGTCCGTTCAGTTCGGAGATTTTGTTCCTGATGTCCTCAACTAAAGAATAAAATAAAACTTTTTTTTATCAAACAAAGTCACTTTTCAGGGTTTTCTTGAATGGTACCTCAGAAATGCACCAAAAAAGCAATCGTTCATTAAGGTTTCTATGGAAGTTAAGCAAAGTCGGTAAACAGATTTATCATATGACGTCGCTATTTTCCAGTGGATAATGTCATGTAATAACCAGAGGACCAATGGTCCTGTAAACGCTCACCTGAGATCTGCTTCATATACCAATAAACATATTTGAATATTATGGTATTTAACCCCAGTGCAGGGGCAGATGAAGCCCTTGGGCCATTTTCTTTTTTCAGAATAATCAATATTCTGTCCATTTGCCAATTTCCTACTGATTTTCCCCTTCAAATAACATTTTAAAAGCAGATGAGCCCCTGGAGTCCATTTTTTTTTCAGAATCATTAAAATTCTGTCCTACTGCCCATTTCCTGCAAGACTTTCACTTAAAATGACATTTTAAAAGTTTTCCCCATTCAAATGCATTGACGACCTATGTTGACCTTGCCATAAAATAGGTCAAGGTCACCACAGGGTCATGATTTATATATACATTGTAGTACTTGAGTCATCCATACTTCATGCAAAGTTTCCTTGAAATCGGTACACCGGTTCTGGAGAAGAAGATATTTTAAGGGTTTTTACCATATATGGGCATGGCGGCCATCTTGGTAATGTGACCTGGATTATTTAGATACACATTGGTTCCCACTTCCAATAGATGCTTCATATAAAATTTGGCTTTGATTGGCCTAGTGGTTTCAGAGAAAAAAAATCTTTGAAAAGTGTGTATGGACGACAGTCCGGCCAAGGTCAAGAGATGACCTTGACCTAAATTAATCATATACCTTCATCTAATCCATTAGTTGTTTGCATCTACGAGGGTCATTCAATAAGTAATGCAATATTGGCCATACTTTTTTGTTTGAACACGTTATTTAAGTTTGATTTAGCTTTCTTGAAACATAAATTCAATTCGCTCTCTGCGAGCCAGTTCAACACCTAGTCACATGCTTTACTTCCTGTTGCCTAGCAACAATAGAACACTGTATAAAGGCACTTGGCCACGACTCTTAAAACCGTTGCCATGGTGACAGGAAAACCAAAATAAACGTTTTCACTTTATTTTCTGACACCGAACTTAAAACAGTTGCATTTAAAGTTCAAGATAATGCAATCTGACTGATATATTTTAAATGGCACCCAATCAAAGTTGAAAAAATGACTAAAATTTCTCAATCGAAGGGTGAAATATTGGGGTAGAGATACAATTTCTGCTACAATTTGACATCTAGTTTGTTTAATCGAATATTTATACGCCTATTTGTATCTGCCATTGACGCTTTGTAGACTATTTGCTATAAAATGCAAATCTCAGATAACATGTTTCGTTGCGTAGCAACCAAAATCTATGGAAAATGCATAAAGCCGAAATATCATAGGTTCTGGCGTTGCTAAGCAACAGTTGACATGCGTGGGGCTGTATGAACATTGCAGTTTCCTAGAAAGTTCTGGCTAAGGTGACATTACACAAACATGTATATAGATAGCTATTTAAAACACCACCAAAGAAATACCAAAACTTTAAGTTGATTTATTTAATTTTTGAAAAGTGGTTTTCGGGGCCACGACACCTTCGCTGCCATCCTATGGTTGCTAAGCAACATAAAGTGTATGGTCCGATTTAGTTGATGTTTATATTCCTGAATGCAGATTGAATCAAACATTCAGAAATTAGAAACATTACCTCTGTCAGACAAAAACACACAAAAATACGCTACATATTGCATTACTTTTTGAATGACCTACGTACCACTTTTCAGATCTCAGGCTGCAATAGTTTTCAAAAAATAGCTAATTTCTACTTTTCCCATTATAAGTCTATGGAAACTTAAAGTTACCATAGCAACCAGAGTTCTTATCCGACTGGAATAAAAAACATAAATTATGTAGAGGCTACTGTCAGAAACATGTATACAAAGTACAGGATTCATCCACTTGACAGTTTCTGAGGAGAAGATTTTTGAATGTTTTTTTTTTCAAAATTTTGCCCTTTATGGGGCCCCAGCAACCAATCAAAATAAAGGATTGGGACAAAAGTCGCAAGAAACGTCAAACACTACTCAATAAACATTCTGCAAAAACAAAATTCAAATGTCTGCAATTTTAGCGGAAAAATAGCCGATTTCCACTTTTCCCATTATAAGTCTATGGAAACTTTAAGTTGCCATAGCAACCAGAGTTCTTATCCGCCTGGAATAAAAAACACAAATTATGTAGAGGCCACTGTCAGGAACATGTATACAAAGTACAGGCTTCATCCCCTTGACAGTTTCTGAGAAGAAGATTTTTTAATGTTTTTCGAAATTTTGCCCTATATGGGGCCCCTGCAACCAATCAAAATGAAGGATTAGGACAAAAGTCACATGAAACGTAGAGGACTACTCAACAAACATTTCTGCAAAATCAAAATTCAAATATCTCCAACAAGACAGCAAAAACTGGCAATTTTTACTTTTTTTCATTATAAGTCTATGGGAAGCATAAGTTGCCATAGCAACCAGAGTCCTTATCCGATCAAAACAAAAAACACAATTATTCTTTCCCCCTACCTGTAGATGGTGTATATGTAATATGAGAACAATCGGCCCAGCGGTTTCTGAGAAGAAGATCTTTGAAATTGTGGACGACGGACGACGGACGGACAGACGGACGCCGGAGCATGGGTATACTATAAGCTCACCTATGAGCCTTCGGCTCAGGTGAGCTAAAAAGTGTTATGACCACACATGTATTAAATTTTGCCGGAACACGTAAAATCACTGACAATGTCCGTAACAACAATGTAAAATTTCATTGAAAATATGTCCACTTTAAATGCGATAAAATACTATTTTGAAAGTCATATGATAAAACGAATCTTACACTCACGGTCATTTCATATGAAATTTATTAAACTCGCTGAAGGCTCATTTAATAAATGACCGCTCGTGTAAGATCCTGTATATATGTTTTTAATTTGAGCCGCATCGTGAGAAAACCGGATTTTTGCCTATGCGAAAACAAAGGCGCAGATCAGCTTCGCGGTAACCGCGAAGCTGATCAGCGCCTTTGTTTTCGCTACTCGGATAGTACAATTCCTCTTCTACTTAAATCCGAAATTTCAAGCTTCTAGCTCTT
Organism: Rugalucina vietnamica; assembly: GCA_964017185.1. NCBI lineage: Eukaryota > Metazoa > Mollusca > Bivalvia > Lucinida > Lucinidae > Rugalucina > Rugalucina vietnamica. The sequence continues at coordinate 30,351,685 of OZ024884.1, forward strand.
TTCTGAGCTTGTACAGGCCGGTTTGTGTCGGACCTGGTCGGAAACCCCGAAGACCGGTTTTCTCGCGTCGCGGCTCATATGTTTTTAATTTTACACCCACCTTCCACAGGATCCTCACTCCCCTGAGCCAGAAGTTTCTTGGCCATCTCAACGGCTCGCTGTATATGTGGCTTCTGTCTCGCCAATTCTTCTTTGATTATCTGAATATAGAACACAAAATGCTGATAACAGAATACAGAATATCTGAATACAGAATTACCACTATCTCAATACAAAATGAACTTCACTGCCCTGAGCAAGAAGTTTTTTGTCCATCTCGACAACTCGCTGTATATGTGGCTTCTGTCTTGTCAATTCTTCTTTGATTATCTGAATATAGAACACAAAATGCTGATAACAGAATACAGAATATCTGAATACAGAATTACCACTATCTCAATACAAGAACTTCACTGCCCTGAGCAAGAAGTTTTTTGGCAATCTCGACAACTCGCTGTATATGTGGCTTCTGTCTTGTCAATTCTTCTTTGATTATCTGAATATAGAACACAAAATGCTGATAACAGAATACAGAATATCTGAATACAGAATTACCACTATCTCAATACAAAATGAACTTCACTGCCCTGAGCAAGAAGTTTTTTGGCAATCTCGACAACTCGCTGTATATGTGGCTTCTGTCTTGTCAATTCTTCTTTGATTATCTGAATATAGAACACAAAATGCTGATAACAGAATACAGAATATCTGAATACAGAATTACCACTATCTCAATACAAAATGAACTTCACTGCCCTGAGCAAGAAGTTTTTTGGCCATCTCGACAACTCGCTGTATATGTGACGGTACCTGTCTCGTAAATTCTTCTTCGATTATCTGGATGCAGAAAACATGCAGAAAAAAAAAATATTCACACTACAATCTCACTCAATAAGCATTTAAAAAAATTTTGTGAATCTTGAATGCAGTTTGCATTCATGTCACACAACTGTTGTACAATATTTGCAAGACACAGAATTATGATTGCACAATAGTCATAAGACATTTATCCGACAATTTATTGCTGACCTCGCAGAACATGGTTAAGGAAACACAGCTATTTTTCTTTTTTCTTACCTTATTTTCATCCAAGTCATCTTTCAGTTTATCAGGACTAGCAGGAATCGGATCAGCATTGACAATAGCTCTGTTGAGGCCTGATAAATCTTCTAGTAAATTGTCTAGGGAGTCCGCAACCTGAAAGAAAAGTCGTGTCTTGGATATCAGAAATAGCTGGGACTAAATCAGCATGCACTTTAAATAGTGGTTAACTCCTGATAAAGCTAGTATTGAATTAGTACAGGTAAACCTCATTATAACACTATTTTAGGGTCCATAAAAACAGTGTTTTAAGTGAATCATGTTATAATGAGGCTATATTCTATACACATATAGCTAAATACTCATTTTAGGAGCCATGACATGGCACTGTTATGATCAAAATCCTTAGGTGCTTAATTAATGTCGGCATTTTCTGATAGTTCACAAAGATTAATTTATGTCCATAAAAATCACAGAATGCATAATATATTGCAATACCTCTTGAGTCATATTCTGTCTTGCATCTGCTAGTTCACGAACTTTGCCTCGAGCCTGAAGTTTCAACTTCTCAAATCTCTCGTTATCGCTAACAAGTTTTGTCTGTATCTCGCCGGCATCAGCATCCCCGCAAAGTTCCATCAGTTCCAGGCCAGTGGCGTTCAAGTCGTCTATAAATGGCTTCCTGTCTTCAATAATTTGCTGGGTTTGCTGAAAGATTTAAACTAACATGTAGTATACACCTTTTCATTTTCCCCCCCGTTTCAATATATTTTTCTCTGAAACAAAACACTTTATAATTTCTAAAAACCCATCTTGGCAGTCATTACTTACCTATTCTAACACAACATTGTTTTCCCCCATTGAACTTAACAGAAACATCACAGTGGTTAAACTAGCAACAATTCTCCGTAAACGAAATACCGCGCGTAAGACTGCGTTTTGTGATGTCACACGTAAACATAATGAAATTTCCTGTGCAAGTTTCCATTATGGTGCCAATTACCAGAATATGCTAGTAAACAAAATGAGCCATGACACCAGAAAACCAGTCTTCGGGGTTTCCGACCAGGTCTGACACAGATTGACCTGTACAGTCGCAAAAAAAGTTGAGAAGCTTGAAATTTAGGATTTAGGAAGAAGAGGAATTGTACTATCCCAGTGGCAAAAACAAAGGCGCTGATCAGCTGTGCAGTTACTGCACAGCTGATCTGCACCTTTGTTTTTGCATATGCAAAAATCCAGTTTTCTCACGATGCGGCTCAAATATCATGTTTAAGAAGGGTTTACCTCCAACCAACAGATAATACTGAGACAAATCATTGTCTTTAAATCTGGATTTTAAGTCACTACAGTCCAACCTCATAGTATAAGCTTTGCCTGGAGGCACAAGCAGCCCATCTATTTCTTTAAGCCCCAATGGGCGGGGGCCCATATTCCAATCCAACCGCCCTTCTGTTTCCATGGACCCTAGAGATAGCTTTACACTGAGGTTGACCTGTATTACAGTTCTCAGGACAATGTTGACATGAAAAAAACTCCAAGATCTACAGGTCAACCTCATTATAACACTATATTTGGGGTCCATGAAAACAGACTGTGTTATAAGTGAAACTGTGTTATAATTAGGTTATTTACAACAGACATATAGCAAAATAATCATTTTGGGAGCCATGCCATGGCCGTGTTATATTGAAAACTGCACTATAGAGAGGCGCATTATAACAAGGTTGAATTGTACTAACCTTCATGTTATCATATTGCTTCTTGACTTGTTCCAAGTTATCCCCCGGGGCACCCTGGGACTTCACCTCGGCTTCCATCTCATCTAACCACCCTTGAACTTCGGCTTGACTCTCACTGAAACAAATACAAATAATCTATTGATCTAATTATCCGCAGGCTTATCTCGAGTATCCTTTGCTGATGATAATTGAAAAAATAGAGAAAATCTGCATAATCATCAGTTTGCATCCTTCATTATCAATCAAAAAAAAGAAATTAATTGGCCTTTGAAAATGTTTGTAAAACTGAGTAATAGTGTCGTGTTCTGTTGTCCCTTAAAGTAAATGCTGGCTTAATATTGTAAGAGTCTCCCAGGGGGGTCCTTCAGTCATACTGGTAGTTATCATATTGAGTTACCCCACCCACCCAGTCTCTAAACTGTCTACAAAAAGGATGAAGATTACACCATTCATGACTTGAGGAGTAATTTATCCTGGATGTCTGTGGTTATCGTGGCCGTTTATTAATGATCGTCAACTGTTTATAACAAATAACAATCTAGAAACGGTCAAACGAAAGTGATTTGAATCTACCTGTTTAGCGGAACCGTTATGAACTGTCAAATTCTGAAGCACAAGAATCGTTTGTTTTCAACTGACAGTCTGTCTTCTGCACACGAACTTGCAGTACTGAACCAGGAATGTTTGTAGAAATCAAGGACTTTTCAATCACAGGAATAGAAGTCATTTTAATTCTTAATTTATAAACTTTCATTTCACAAGTTTTTAAATGTCACCGGCAAAATGTAAACATTAAAGTAACTGATGGTTCCCTACCATGAGCACCCGACTACCCAGTCGTCCATGCTCCAACTTGGGTCACCCATCCAGCCACTAACCAAGCTCAACGTAGCTTAACTTGCAACAATATCCAGACACACTACACGTCGCTGTAAAAGCTAGCTCATACAGCAGGGCTGTATATGTGTCTGATATACCTGTGGCAACGCAGCCACTACAACATTGACCGATTAACCTCCCTTGCGGACTGGATAAATTTCTGTACCTGCTAAATATTTAAGATTTTTATCGGAGAAATCGTTGACTGCCTATTACTAAGTGGGTGTTACTGCATCGAAGGACTTCATAATTAATGAGGAGGACCTCCTTGAGATGTGCTCTCAGTGACGATTTTTGTGAGTATTTGTTATGCGGAACGTCATTTCCGCGAGAGCGTCTGCTCGACGTCATGTATAGTTGCGCACCCCTTGGAAATATTTGGAGGTCGTCCTTTCCATTATTACGAAGTCCGAAGAGTTGCAATTTATTTCATTTAATTCTGTATCACATTGTTTGTAAAAGGATCTCTACGTTCTTATTTCGGACTTCTCCGGAGTTTGAAATCACTTGCACTTGTTTGCGAGAAGCTCGAAGTAGTTCATTCTTGTTGTCATTTTACGGCGATCTGATTGGTTGACTGATGGCGTAGTACTACACTACTTTACTATATATACGATTCAAATCTGACGTTGGGCATCCAATCTCAAGTTTCGAGAGCGTGAAATTTGAAAGATCTTGAAACCTTTAAACGGTCAAAGTTTGCTGGTAACTAAGTCAGGCTGTCAACCAAGTCTTGTAAAAAATATAGGAGTTTATATAGGAAATTTTTCAAGGAAATATAGGAGGTTTTAGCTCATTTTAAGGGAAAAATATAGGAGCTTTATCGTGAAAATCGCTTCATTCTATGCTCTTATACTAACAATTCTTACCTCCACACTCACTTTTTCTACATTAATTAATGTCTAAAATATCTAGATAAAGTAACCATTCAGTTCCAAAGCATCACAATCCAGACAGGTGACCATTCATGTGATGATGTGTGATGAAGCATTATGCAGGATGGTGATACTACACAGGCCCATAGCTGACTCTCACATTTTTTGTATATAAAGGCATTCTTTTGGAAAAATACAGGCTTTTTCATTGAAAATATATATATACAAAGAATAAATAGAAAATTAAGGTCAACTTTTTCTCTACATTTTAGACCTACTTTTATTTTTCACACTGATCATTTATAAAAAAAAAATATAAAAGTTTCATAGTGAAAGAGTGAGTTATCATATTCTTTCTCAAAGGTAAATTAAAATCCACAACTCTGAATCTTAGCTGAAATCCCAACGTCCATAATGTAGAAACAGAATGTTATTAATACATGTACTGTATGTAATTAGGCGGGGGTCTGGGGGCCCCTAGGCCCCCAGAAGCTCTAGAGTACATACCTTTGTCTTCTGTGATCTCAGCCTTTCCTGGGATCAATTGTACACTGTACAGTTGCATCAATTTACCACAAAATTAAGGCAAAGGAAGAAAGAAAATAGATAAAAAAGACACAATATAAAAACATGGAAACTAGGATATATAATTTAATAAATGTTATGAAAATGGGGCATGCTTTGGACTTAAAAGTTACCCTGACTAAGGAGTGACATAATGACCATTAAATTTTATGCACTATTTAATAAACAGTATGAATATGATTTTATTTTAAAAAATAAAAGAATGAAAAATAAAGAGGCAAAAGGCAGTATCAGAGCACTACTATTTACTATATATTCATTGGCAACAAATTTTCCTAAAAATATAGGAAATATTTTCAAAATATAGGAGAACTTATAGGAATATAGGAGGTGCTTAAAAATATAGGATTTGGACCCAAAATATAGGAGTTTAACCCTTGTCCTGCTGAATATTCTGTATAGCTCCAGTGCTGCTGGCTGAGTATTTTTTTGTAATTTTGTAAAATGTGAGTATCATGTTTTGCATGTATTGTACTGTATTATTTTATTCTGGTATGTTAACATGTTATGTTGTACATCATTGTAAAGGTATTGCATTGATCTTCAAGATTTTTCATGTTTTGTCGTTATTTTTTTCTTACCTGTGAAATATTAATTAATTAATTGAGGTAAAGGTGTGAAAAAGTAATAAAGTACAAATACAGCTGTAAAATCTGTGTTGTTTTACTCAATACCTTTGTTGTTTTGTGACATTTACGTGCCCCATCGAACATTGTCATCTTTAGAAAAAAAATGTGACATCAGGTGTGACATATAAGCCGGGATCAAAGGTCAAAGGTTCAGGTGAGTTAAAGATTGTTTTGCAACATATTTCAAACTTATGCATATATTAAAACCAGCTAATCTGGGCAAATAATATCCCTTGAAACCAAGTAAATAATTTGGGATCATGGACAATTGCATGACACTTATATTGGCTGCCCAATTATGGACATGGGCCATTTACTTGTAAAATTAATTGATTAATTAAGGTAAATATGTGAAAAATAATAAAACATACAATTACTTGTAAAAATGTGATTGCTGCTCCTTGAAATACTAGGTAATCTTAATAAAATATGAATACATGTATTTTCAAACACTTTTATACACTTTTCAGTTTCTCAGGTAGGAAATAATTTATCAACATCAAAGAAACATCAAAGGGACCGTCCAGGTGTGTTTCCAAAAAATTTGAAATTACTAATTTTAACAGTACTGAACACAAAAATATTCTTTTTTTTGAACAGTCATAGTTTAGAAACTAGAAACTAACTATTAGGAAGCGCGGTAGAGCCAGTGACCCCAGGCACACCTGTTAACTAAAGGTGTGTCGGTTCTGGGTCGCCCTCAGCCGATTTTTTAATGTCAAATGCCCATTCATCGTCAGAATCGTCTTGATTCTGTCGGTCAATATCAATGTCGTACACCTCGAAGACCAAAATTCATCTCCGCTATCAGAATCGGCATTTAAATCGTTGAAAAACGTCCCAATTTGTAGCGAGTAATTTGCCATCTTGATCAGCTGCTGAAATCTCGCTAAAAGTCACGTGTCTCACCTGTAAAACCAATAAATGTCCAATATAACGGCAAAACGTTTTTTCCATTGTGTATAGCAACCGACCCGAACATCGATAGTACATTGATTTTGATTGGTCGAGAGATTTGTATGACTAAAATACGGTGCCTGCGGATCCGCATATATGCGGGTGCAGCCATACAGCCTGGCACTACGATTCCGCATACATGCGGGTCCCGCAGGACGAGGGTTAATAGGAATATAGGAATCAGTTGACAGCCTGCTAAGTACAACTACTTACCGAAGTTTATAAGCTGAGATATTAACTCATATTTTCTCATAGTTTTCCAGACTTTTACATAAATCTATTTAATATGAAGGCTCTTTACACCTGTTTACATGTTCCCAGTATTTGCCTCTTAACTTGCACGATTGGATCCCACCACATATCGAGTATTTCGTGATTAAATTATTTATCGCCGATGGACAGTTCACCGTATGATAGGGTTTTCCGGCGAGAGTACCATGTCATCAGCCAGCCAGTGTCGCTCTTGTGTTATGTTTTCAAGTTGTATGAACATGCTTTTGGGGCTTAGTAATGTTAATGAGCAGTATTGATAATTGAAGAATCGCCCCTATATTGTTTACCAGTCTTATTTCTAAGGCAACAAATGTGTATTTGCGCGCCGTATGACTGCTGATATTGATGAATGAGTGAATTTATTGACTTTAATGACTTGATTAAATGATAGTGCAAATGTGACAAGTTCGTTATTAGTTACTTAACATCCCTGGTACTCGTGTGTTCCCTGAAGTGATGAACTATTCATGCTAAGTCGCCTCCGACGCCATCCTACCTGGAGGTGCCTTACATTATTATAGAATCAGAAATTTCAAAGCTCTTTCTAGAATTTCAAACCTTTCTTTGAAACAAGTGACCAAGTGTGCAAAATTCCAATTAACGTCACATGCAATTTTGTGACGTCAACTTTCATTCACGTTTTGTGACGACAACGTCATACCTCTACAAGACCAAAAATTGCAGAGAACATCAAGTATAACTGAATGACATGAAAGTTACCTGAATGAAGTAGCCAATGGGAGAGCTGCTTCTAGTTGCTGTAACCTTTCTGCACTTAACTGACACACAATATCAGCCTGCGCCTTGATACTCTCGAGACGACTCTTTATCTCGTCAGTCTGGGCATTTGTAGTTTCCCTTAGCATCTTGTTACATTTGTTAATTATGTCCTTGACGGCGTTTCTCTTGTCATTTAGATCCAAGTTGAATGACTGAAAAATTAAGAGAATTTGTAAAAGTAATTGTATTGAAGGGCAATCACTCACACTTTTATCAGTCTGAGCATTTGTAGTCTCCCTTAGCATCTTGTTACATTTGTGATTATGCCCTCGACGGCATTTATCATTTAGGTTGAACGACTGAAATATTAAAAAATATGTTTATCAAAGGGAGGTAACTACAATCTTAACAGTCTAGACATTGGTAATCTCTCTTACAGTAGCAATGTTTTACATTTGAGCCGCATCATGAGAAAACCAACACTTTGTATATGTGAAAACAAAGGCGCAGATCAGCTTCGCAGTAACTGCGAAGCTGATCAGCGCCTTTGTTTTCGCTACACTGATAGTACAAACCCTCTCCTTTCTAAATCCAAAATTACAAGCCTCTAGTCATCTGTCCTTGTACAGCTCGGTTTGTGTCAAACCTGTTCGGTACCACATTGTTGGTTTTCTCATGATTTTGATGATGTGTTTCTATCTCAATGGATAATTTCATAAGTCTGTTGAAGCATTTGTGATAACTACCTACAACCCTTCTAAATACATTTTAAACCTCTTTCTATTCTCTTTTACTGTACACTTCAGTTTGTATCAGATCTTCTCAGGAACACTAAACTCCCAATGATGATCATTTTTTATACTTACAATATTTTCCTTCAGTTGTACTGACAATGTCTCCGGCTCTATACTGATAGGTTCAGCAGTGTTGATCTCATTCTCAGCCTTGTCTAAATACTTAAGCATCCCATCTACTTCAGTCAAAGCCTGAAATGAATCCAATCTTTTAAACAAGATCTAAAATTTATCTCACTATTTATTACAGTATTTGTTACAATATTTTCATTCAGTTGTTCCTTCATCTTGGAAAACAGGTTCAGCTTTCACTTGCAGATAAGCAGAAAGAAAATAATAATGTCATTACGAGTTGATTTGATTGAAAAGTCTTCCAGCTGTTACCTATCTTAAATGAAACTTGCGATACTATAAGGTAACTCCTACCTCAAGTGAAACTTGCTGTACCAGCAGTTCTGTCAGTTCGTGCCACTTCGACTCCACCTCCGACAAACTCTCCTTCATCGCGAACTGGTCGCAAACCCTATCGTCATCCATCAGTTTCCGTGATGTACTCCTCAAATTCTCCATATCAAATTCTCTTTCTCGCTTTTCACTGTACAGAGCATCAACTTTGGCTTTCATCGCTTTCTGCGTTGTTCCTTTCGGCTTTGACTTCAATGATTTGATCGCTTCAGTAACCCATCCATCGATTTGTCCCATCATGGTTTCGATATCACTGATCCCCGATGCAACTTCTTCCAGCTCATAAGTCCTCATTTCAGCTTTCTTTTCAATCTCTCCAATAAGTTCACTTAAGTCAGTAAGACTCTCTTCAATTTCCTCTCCAGATACATCAGGAATTTCTTTCATCATTCTTTCTAACAGAGCCTTATTAGTGTCTATTTCTGCATTCATAACTTGTTGTTCTTGGGTCTGTTGACTCAATCGATCCTTATCCAAACTTATTGGCGGTCGATCGTCAAGGGTGTTTTCGGCATCGGTTGCCCAGTTTTTCAACCCTTCAAGTCTATTTACAACACTTTGTTGTTGCGATACAGCTGTATCCAGTTGCTGTTCCTTATCCACAATTTCTTCATTCAAACCAGCATGTTTTTTCTTCATTTCTTCAACTTTATTTCTTACTTCATCAGCCTTTTTCCTCATATTCATATCCTTTAATCCCGCAATCAATTTATCCCCTGCATTTGATAGGTCCTTTAATTTTCTCTCATGACCAATCAAATCAGCCTTCAAATCTTTCAAATGGTTGAAATTCTCCATATCTTGATCAGGATTTTTACCGAAATTCCCATCATCAATTTCATTAAGACTAGCTTCAATATTTGGATAAACATTAGACAACTTATCCATAAGATCATCGTAAGTCTTCTTCTGTTTAGCCAAAGTTGACAATTTATCAAGATGTTTGGCACATTCTCGAGAGATATCTTTATACTTTGCTTCGAGAGATTCAAGTTCGTCATCAATAATGTGGGCATCCCCCTCCTCTTGGATTGGTGGCATGAACTGTAGCCTCTTTCTGAATGACTCGGCCTCTTTTTCAAATTCCTGAAAATTAAAGAAAAAAGTTCAACATTTCGGATACATGTATTTTCTGCACCCGACTTATTTTCAGTCATTCCTTTGCTTTGAATTGTGTAATATTGTGCCAACCATGTTTTCCATGTTTAAACAAAGCATCTCCACAGTAATATATTTTTCTGGTTATAAGTTACTATGTTGGAGTAGTAAAACATGGTTGATTGTTATGCTTAGTATACTGGGAATAGTTTACGATGCTTTACTGTGGCACCCACTGCATCATACATGTAGCTGTTTTTAGCTCTCCTCTCTCAATATACTATCTAAGCTAGTCCCTATTAGATCGAACAATGTGTCTTTAAATGCTGTTTGACAAAATTTATTCCTCAGTTAGAGGGCCCCTGTGGCCGAGCGGTTTAGAGAGCTGTTTCTTAATCACTGGATCATCTCACTGCTGTGTCTGTTGTGGGTTCTAGCTCTACACTGGCCACATGTGAGACAAGCCAAGTTCTGCTTGTGGGTGTGCCAGGTGTTTTTTCTCGGTGTTCTCCCTTTTTTGCTCCACCCATTGATTGGCCTGTCTCATATGAGCTGAAATAATCTTGGAAGGGACGTAAAACTGAATTAAAAAAATCTTCAGTTATCGTGGACTAAGAACTTACATGAGAGCCATCCCTGAAGTTGTCGGCCATCTTGGAAATTTTGGACAACTCTTCCTCCTTCCCCCGCAACTCTTCAACGAAATCCTGAAACCATCAACACAGACATAATTTATCAAAAACTGGCCATTTTTAGTTCTATCTTTCTTCTTTTCCCGGTTTATTTCCCAATCAACAATGTTTCAGTCATGTCAGGACAGGGCCGCAGCTTCCTTGGTATAAACAAGAATTGTATCAATTTTGTGTCTTGCTCAAGGGCACAACATGGCCAAGGTAGGTTTCAAGCCCATGATCTCACCATCTGGAGTCTGACATCACACCCTACATTTAGCCAATGCCCTCTCTTGAATGATGTTTTTAGTTTTTTACTTGCAAACTGTATGAAAAACTTGACCTTCAAATCGTGTTCCTAATATCAATCCCATCCTTGTTGCCTACTAGTGTCACTTTAACCTCCTTATTACACTGGTTCATTATAACACAATTTTGGATATATCATAGATCAATTTTGGACCTCAAAATATGAGCCGCCTCGTGGGAAAACCAACAACATTCCGGTCTGTACAAGCACAGAAGATGGCTAGAGGCTGAAAATTTTGGATTTAGAAAGTAGAGGAATGTACTATCCGTGTAGTGAAAACAAAGGCGCTGATCAGCTTCGCGTCTTTGTTTTTGCATATGCAGATTGTTGGTTTTCCCATGAGGAGGCTCATATATAAAATTACCTTAAAAACTGTGTACTGTAAATCAACCCCATCCTTGTTCCCTTTCAGTTCTCCTGTTTTCTCGATAGCGTCATCTAACCAATGATCTAAGTCTTGTAGCTTCACATAGAAGTCTTCCAAATCATCGCACATATCATCCAGGCGCTTGCATCTTTTCTCGACTTCTGACGAGGCCTAAAAATATAGTAGAAAGGAAATCTTTTCATAATTCACATAACTGACAAAGTCTTCCGATTTCCAACTTCATGTAAACTCCTTTAAATCACTGTCTTCATGATCTAAGTCTTGTAGCTTTAAACAGAAGTCTTCCAAATCATTGCACATGTCATTCAGGGGCTTGCATCATTTCTCAACTTCTGAGGAGCCCTAAAGATAAAGGTAAAATAATCTGCAACTACCTTTTTTTTCTTTTTCTTTTTTTTTTTTTTTTGTTTTTTTTTTTTTTTTCATTTAATGTCATACTGGCAGTTGCATCTTTTGTCAAATTGCAAGAACATGCTTTCAAGGTAAAATCATTCTGCTATCTGCAAACAGGCCCCGAGGTTATAAAACTTTTTTCATGCACAACTCAGCTAAACATAAAATTTAAACTGCTCATAAAAGTTGAAAATTATTAGCCCAAGTAAATTGTTATTTCAGGTTTAGATCAACAAAGCCTGTAATTTATCCTGCAAATAAATGTTAAAACGCCAACAGCTACCAACAACTGTTGGCATTTTAATATTTAAGAGCAGGCTAAATTTTAGTCTCAGCTGAGCTGAGCACGAAAAAAGTTTTATAAACTCGGGATCAGGTAACTGCAACACAGCACAGGCTGGATTTTGGTACTGAACCTATACCAAAATTATAGAACAAAAGTTGTAGCTTCACATTATAACATCTACTCAATATTTTGTTACTTAGAGAGTCAAATGACCTTAAACATACAAAAACATAAAAAAAAAAAAACAGGCATTTGTGCCAAAAGTACATGCTTTTCCTGAAGAGACATTATTCAAAAAGCTTTGAATCAAAGTTGTGTGGTCCACCATATATTACAATGATTAATGCATCCAACATCAAAAAGATGCAGATGCAGTTAGATCATGGCAAACAAAATGTAAAATGCAATCAATCAGCTTACCCGTTTGTCATCAAAAAACATTAAAACGTACATCCTAGCCATCTTTGCAAATTTGTACAACAATTGTCACGGTTACTTGAATTAAGTTTTCCAATTAAATTTCCTACAACATCCTATCTTTCAATCACTTTATTTATCCTTTTTTTCACTTATTTTTAGATCATGTATGTCCTTTTTTGAAGCTTAAAAGATAGAAAAATTAATCAGAATTTTGCATCTTTTCACATCTTATTTTTCGAAGGTCACTCAGTTATCATTTTCAATAGAAAGTTTCAATAAAAATTTAGTGGTGTTTCGTAAATTTCATCAAAATTCATTCTATTTATCAAATGTCACTTAAGTTGCTATGCAATATAAATCCATACATCACTGCATTATATACTTTTTTCACAAAGAGTTCATTAACACCCAGTCATCAAAAGGTTGCACTGTACTCGCAAATTTATCGTAAACAAATTTATGCGACAATAAGTGAATTTTCCACAAAAACGAAGCTTTTTACCTATTGAATTACCATGGAAACCTAGTGATACTGTGCTTAAAATGCAATCAGTCATGAATGAGGGCCACCCAACCCCTGTGAAGTAATCTAATTTGAATATCATGAGAAAAATCATTTTCACATTACGGGCGACATTGATGCGAGCAGAAATCACCTTGCATGTATCAGCTCAGTCTTTACACCCTATATAGTATGTATCTACCATGCAGTGACTTTTACAGTGCTGACAGAAGCAACTTCACACAACACATGGCAAAATGAAGTGAGGTGATTGGAAGCCTGATTGATTGGGCAACAACTTACAGCAACAAGTTCATTGCATCACTGTAGGTTGCAACCAAATCGATCCAGCTGCCACTGTATAAACTGGGCAACAACGTCCAGCAATGAGTTCATTTGAAAGCTGTAGTTTCAAGACTAGTTTCCAATCATGACAAGACATTTTAAGCAGTAAATGAAAACACAACTAAATATGGGTTTTCTCATTACATAGCTAACTGAATCAGGAAAAACAAACATTGTTTATAATCTTGGGTTTCAAAAATCTGTCATCTTCAAGACAAGGGGGTGGGGCAAGCTTGTAGGTGGGAGGATGGATTATGGTATATCACTGACAAAAACAAACAGTTTTAGGCAATTTTGAAACCTGAATGTTGACCCTAAGTTTGCTCCCATCTAAGTATCCTAATCAATCAAGCTAGAGATATATCAAGATAAAATACATCTTAGATTGTGGGTACAAGTTAGAACCGCCTCGCCGAGGCGGTTCTAACGAGTTCCCACAATCTATGTTTTGGAGCAAAAATAAGAAAAATAGGTATACCCCTGCGAACCCCAGTTTTGCTATATAAAAGTGGGGTTCAAGGGGGTATACATTGCATGGACATGTTTTCGTGATGCACCCTATATAGTATGTATCTACCATGCAGTGACTTTTACAGTGCTGACAGAAGCAACTTCACACAACACATGGCAAAATGAAGTGAGGTGATTGGAAGCCTGATTGATTGGGCAACAACTTACAGCAACAAGTTCATTGCATCACTGTAGGTTGCAACCAAATCGATCCAGCTGCCACTATATAAACTGGGCAACAACGTCCAGCTATGAGTTCATTTGAAAGCTGTAGTTTCAAAACTAGTTTCCAATCATGACAAGACATTTTAAGCATTAAATGAAAACACAACTAAATATGGGTTTTCTCATTATATAGTTCACTGAATCAGGAAAAACAAACATTGTTTATAATCTTGGGTTTCAAAAATCTGTCATCTTCAAGACAAGGGGGTGGGGCAAGCTTGTAGGTGGGAGGATGGATTATGGTATATCACTGACAAAAACAAACAGTTTTAGGCAATTTTGAAACCTGAATGTTGACCCTAAGTTTGCTCCCATCTAAGTATCCTAATCAATCAAGCTAGAGATATATCAAGATAAAATACATCTTACATGATCAAATTAAAAGAGTGACCATGAACCTTTTTTTCCATGCTGCATAGACAGTGCAATCTCATGTCTTTCTTTAACCCAATGGGCATCTTGTTCATTACGAAAACTTGCCCATGCAATATACAGAGATTTTTTTAGCTTTAAAAATTGAAAATTTTCAGCTGAAAATTTTTGATATTTTTCTTATAACATAACATAGATTGTGGGTACACGTTAGAACCGCCTCGCCGAGGTGGTTCTAACGAGTAACCACAATCTATGTTTTGGAGCAAAAATAATAAAAAATATGTATACCCCTGCATACCCCAGTTTTACTATATAAAAGAGGGGTTTGAGGGGGTATACTTTACACGGACATGTTTTCATGATGTATGTGAGCATACAATCCAGTCTGTCTCAAACCTCATCAGTTACCCATACAAAAAGTTTTCTCATAATGTATCTTATGAAGGCAAGTTGCTGTGACTGAGTGGATAAATAATAAAGAACCTACTGTGTCTAATATACAAATACCCTTGTACTGTGTCTAATATACAAATACCCTTGTGCGCTGTGGGCTGAGTCATTTTGAAACATTTCCTAAAATTTTAATCTTATTTTAAAAGTGATCATGCATTTTTAAGTTGGGACACAATGCATCTAATGCATACTAAAAGCACAAAAAAATGGTTTGAGCGCCGTCATGAAAAAAATGGATTTTCACCTATGCGAAAACAAAGGCGCAGATCAGCTTCGCAGTAACTGCGAAGTTGATCAGCGCCTTTATTTTCGCTACTCAGATAGTACAATTCCTCTGATACATAAATCCAAAATTTAAAGCTTCGAGCCATCTTGTGTAGCTGCACAGACTGGTTTATGTCAGACCTGTTCGTAAACCCCAAAGACCGGTTTCCTCGAGCCCCGGCTCATTTGTTACTGCACCAGTAATTTCAAGAGCCCCCTCGGATCTGGGAATAGCAGGGATATTGCCTTGTGTCTTTTCAAAGCCAAGGTGTCGAGGTTATAAATCTTTTTTCAAGCTCAGCTCAGCTGAGCATGAAATTTTAACTGCTAAACTAGAAATTGGCTGCAAGCAAGGCTTTCAGTATACCCCCCGCAAAATTATCTGACGCTGGCGGATAACTTCCTAAATCAAACATGCAGAAAATTTGTCAAAGATATCTTTTCAGCATTATAATTCTTCACTATACATCCTCAGTATGCCAGTCACATCTATAAGATATTAAAAGAATATATTGAAAGCTTGAGGTTGATTTCACTGTATGCATTATGATCATTATTGTTTATCATGAGAAATGGTAAAAAATTGGCTAAGTTAAATAAAAGCTGAAAATTTGTCAAAAATTAACTCTTCAGCATGAAAATTATTCATGCACATCTAAAGTATCTGGAACAAATCTACAAAGAATTTAAAAGTAACACTGAAAGCCCTAAGAGGAGTTTATTTCACAAAGTATCCACTACCAACCATTATTGTATATATGCAATGGTCAAGAAATGGCAATGTTGAAAAATGATGTAAATTTGTCAAAAGTTACTTTTTCATCATTATAATTCATCATGCACATCTTCAATATGTGTGGAACATGTCTGCAAAGTATTGAAAAGAAATACTGAAAGCCCTAAGAGGAGTTGATTTCACAAACTATGCACTACCAACCATTGTTGTAAAAGCAATGGTCAAAAATGGCTATGTTAAAAATTGCTGTAAATTTGTCAAAAATTATTTTTTCAGCATTATAATTCTTCATGCACATCTTCAATATATGTGGAACATGTCTGCAAAGTATTGAAAAGAAATACTGAAAGCCCTAGGAGAAGTTGATTTCACAAACTATGAACTACCAACCATTATTGTATATAAGCAATGGTCAAAAAATGGCTATGTTAAAAATTGCTGTAAATTTGTCAAGATTTATTTTTTCATCATTATATTTCTTCATGCACATCTTCAATATGTGTGGAACATGTCTGCAAAGTACTGAAAAGAAATACTGAAAGCCCTAAGAGGAGTTGATTTCACAAACTATGCACTACCAACCGTTGTTGAATATGGCAATTATCCAAAAATTGGCTAAGTTCAAAATGTTGTAAATTTGTCAAAAATCATTTTTTCAGCATAAAACTTCTTCATGCATATCTTCAATATCTCTGGCACATATCTGCAAAGTATCAAAAGAGAATATTGAAAGCTGTAGGAGGAGTTGATTTCACAAAGTATGCACTACCAACCATTATTGTATAAGCAATGGTCAAAAAATGGCTATGTTAAAAACTGCTGTAAATTTGTCAAAAATTATTTTTTCAGCATTATAATTCTTCATGCACATCTTCAATATGTGTGGAACATGTCTACAAAGTATTGAAAAGAAATACTGAAAGCCCTAGGAGGAGTTGATTTCACAAACTATGCACTTCCAACCATTGTTGAAT
The DNA here is from genome assembly GCA_964017185.1 of Rugalucina vietnamica. Lineage (NCBI taxonomy): Eukaryota > Metazoa > Mollusca > Bivalvia > Lucinida > Lucinidae > Rugalucina > Rugalucina vietnamica. The sequence goes on from OZ024884.1 coordinate 30,368,634, forward strand.
ATGGCAATTATCGAAAATTGGCTAAGTTCAAAATGCTGTAAATTTGTCCAAAATCATTTTTTCAGCATAATACTTCTTCATGCATATCTTCAATATCTCTGGCACATATCTGCAAAGTATCAAAAGACAGTATTGAAAGCTGTAGGAGGAGTTGATTTCACAAAGTATGCACTATTAGCACTATGGCAAACATTCTATGTATAGGTTTAAAAAGTCCCATAACTCTTGCAAAACTGACCCTTTGGCCCCTAAATTCATATCACACATGTGTTGTCTAATGGTGCAGGTGTGTTGAAAATTTTAAGAACATAGAGCAAAAACTACTTAAGTTATTCAGCAAAGATGTCAAAATGTTGACGGAATGACGGAATGACGGAATGACGGAATCACGGAATGACGGAATCACGGAATGACGGACAGACTGAAAACAGTATACCCCCCTAAAACTTCGTTTTGCGGGGGGTATAAAGATAAAACAACGGTTGGCATTTTAACATTATGAGCACGATATATTTTAGTCTCAGCTGAGTTGAGCATGAAAACAGTTTTATAACCTCGGGGCCAGAAAGATGCCCCACACCGAAGGAACAGTTCTCAGCTCTGCCAAAACCCTGCTCAAATCTCGGCAGGTAGGTGCAAATTTTCATGGCTGGGAAACATGCATTTTTAAACTGGGACCCAATGCATCTGACGCATACTAATCAACATCTTATCTCTGCTACTCCATGGTACTGCAAGGTGAGTGTATTGTACAGTTTTTGTCTGTAAATCAGGTCTGAAGACTAGGTCCCTTGGACTTAACACATTAGGCACAGAATAGTCTCCAGCCTCATCACAGTCTGTCCTTGTCACCAGTTTGTCCTGGAAAATTGTCATGGCACTTTGATTTACAGTCTCAATCCTGGAGAAGCCCAGGATCGAACCCTGGACCCCTGGTTTACAAGGCATGGGGCTTAACCACTACACCATGGAGACTTCTAACTGCAGGGAAAATACTCAAGTCAAGGCACTGCAGTTAAACCCAGCCATGCCCCTCCACCCACCCCCCACCCACACACACAGACTACGTAAACCACACAATAAGAGTATAAAAATAAAACATTATGATTTCGTATACAAATCTTACCCAGAATGTATGATTTGTTATTGACCAAAAGCATCCACCATATTTCCATTTTCTAAGGAATCTTGCATATTTCCCATACAAAGTCATCACTATTTTAATATTATTTCCTCATCACTTCCTTCAACATAAACTTTATCAAAGAACTATGGTGGCACTTTGTCATGACAATATGGCACAAAGTCAGGAAAACATTTTCATAGTCAAGACTTTAGAGCATGAAATGCCGACAATATTCATCACATGTCAGAGGAATAGCTCTTTTTTATTGCGTCCAAAAATTTATGCAGTTTATTCCGTAGAACTTTTAGTCAACATAATTATCTTCTCAGTTCAATATCTTATAATATCCTGTGACTATAATTTTTTTCTGTCCTTTTTTTCTTTATTTTGTTCTTAATGTATCCCTTCCAAACGAATTATAGCATTTTAACAATTAATACTTCTATACCGATTAATACTTCAAAAAGAGGCCTTTTCTCCAGTGAAAATTAGGTTTTGATTATTTAATATCACACAAAACAAAAAGACGACAATATATTCTGATGCTAGATTGTCTGTAAAACCCCTAAATTGAAGGACCCCTGTAAAGGATCTCCGATTGAAAGAGATTCAATTTGATGCAGCACATTTTGCATAAAAGATTCAGGAACAGGGAAAACTAGAAATTGGCTGCAAGCAAGGCTTTCAGTATACCCCCCGCAAAATTATCTAAGGCCAATAACTTAAAGGCCTTTAAGTCAAACATGCAGAAAATTTGTCAAAAATATCTTTTCAGCATTATAATCCTTCATGAAAATCCTCCGTATGTCTGACTCATGTCTGTAAGGTATTAAATAATATACTGAAAGCTCAGGGAGTAAAATTATTGTTGATTTCACTGTACACTGTTGATCATTATTTATCATGAGAAATGGTCAAAAATTGGCTATGATAAAAAAAAGCTGTAAATTTGTCAAAAATAAATTATTCAGCATAAGAATTATTCATGCACATCTGAAATATATCTGGAACAAGTGTGCAAAGAATTCAAATGAAACAATAAAAGCACTAGGACTTCCATAAAGTATGCACTACCAGCCGTATTGTATGTTAGCGATGGTTGAAAAATGTCTAAGTTGAAAAATGCTGTAAATTTGTCAAAAATTATTTTTTCACCAATAAAATTCTTTATGCACATCTTCAATATATCTGTAACATGTCTGCAAAGTATTGAAAAGAATTACTGAAAGCCCCAGGAGGAGTTGGATTTCACAATGTATGTACTATCAACCATAATTGAATATAAGCAGAAATGGTCAAAATTGGCTAAGTTTAAATAGCTGTAAATTTGTCAAAACTAAAATTTTCAGCATAAAAATTCTTCATACACATCTTCAATATATCCGGAACGAATCTGCAAAGAATTAAAAAGAAACAATGAAAGCCCTAGGAGGAGTTGATTTCACAAAGTATGCACTACCAACCATTATTGTATGTAAGCAAAAGTCGAAAAATGGCTAAGTTAAAAAATGCTGTAAATTTGTCAAAAATTATTTTTTCAGCATTATAATTCTTCATGCACATCTTCAATATGTCTGTAACATGTCTGCAAAGTACTGAAAAGAAATACTGAAAGCCCTAGGAGGAGTTGATTTCACAAAGTATGTACATGTTGTGTATGTAAGCAATAGTCAAAAAATGGCAAAGTTAAAAAATGCTGTAAATTTGTCAAAAATTATTTTTTTCAGCATTATAATTCTTCATGCACATCTTCAATATGTCTGTAACATGTCTGCAAAGTACTGAAAAGAAATACTGAAAGCCCTAGGAGGAGTTGATTTCACAAAGTATGTATGTAAGAAATAGTCGAAAAATGGCAAAGTTAAAAAATGCTGTAAATTTGTCAAAAATTATTTTTTCAGCATTATAATTCTTCATGCACATCTGCAATATGTCTGTAACATGTCTGCAAAGTACTGAAAAGAAACACTGAAAGCCCTAGGAGGAGTTGATTTCACAAAGTATGCACTACCAACCATTATTGAATATAAGCAATTATAGAAAATTTGCTAAGTTAAAAATGCTGTAAATTTGTCAAAAATGATTTTTTCAGCATGACAATTGTTCATGCACATCTGCAATATATCTGAAACATATCAGCAAAATATTAAAAGGAAACACTGAAAGCTGTAAGAGGAGTTGATTTCACAAAGTATGTACTTTCAGTACTATGGCAAGCATGTTATAGGAAGACTTAAAAAGTCCCATAACTCTTGCAATACTGACCCTTTGGCCCCTTAATTCATACCACACATGTATTGTCTGATGGTGCAAGTGTGGTGAAAATTTGAAACAAATCAGGCAAAAGCTACTCAAGTTATTCAGCAAAGATGTCCAAATGTTGACGGAATGACGGAATCACGGAATGACGGAATGACGGACAGGCTGAAAACAGTATACCCCCCTAAAACTTCGTTTTGCGGGGGGTATAACAACTTAGAATCTGTCCTCAAGTTTTCAACACTTGTATATGCCCATTTGACCTAAAACTCATGGCAATCATTTAAACTCAACTGTTTTAAAGTTCAATGAATTTAAGAGTATTATGGTATCCAACATTTGAGCCGCCACATGGGAAAACCAACAATCTGCCTAGGCGAAAACAAAGGCGCAGATCAGCTTCGCGGTAACCGCGATGCTGATCAGCGCCTTTGTTTTTGCTACTCGGATAGTACAATTCCTCTTCTACTTAAATCCGAGATTTCAAGCTTCTATCTCTTTTCTGTGCTTGTACAGGCCAGTTTAAGTCGGACCTGTTCCGAAACCACATTGTTGGTTTTCCCACGAGGCGGCTCATTTTTTAAATCCCAAAATCTATCTCCCAGACAGTTTATGTAACAATTTTCAATATTACCACAATTTTAAGTTATTTATGATAAGTAGTTAAATCCTTTACAAATTATAAACTACTTATTTCACATTTTTGTATCTATTTTTTACAATCATTTTACATTTTTCAATCTATTTTCTACATTTTTTGCATTATAGAGACTTAACGAAAATCTCCAGTTTCTTCGATAATTCATTAAAATTCTGACCTCAAGCAAATAAGGGGCTTTGCAGTAACTGTAACATATTTGAAAATTTTGGGCAAAAAATAAATTGTGATGTAATTTTCCTAAAAGTCAAATGCAGAAGGATTACAAAGATGGGTAGTGGTTCTAACAGATGCAACTGTGATAGCGAATAGGTCAGACCCATTTGCACACGCAGCTGAACAGACTGGTCAGAGAATATACAGTGTGCAGGCAGTTCATGTATCCAAAAAATTGGAAATCTTTATGACATCCAAAAATGTTAAAAACTTACAGACATGCATCAATTATGCGCTACAAAAGCTTAGAGTAAAGTTAGTTGTGGTGCTCTAAAGGTTGTTTATGGAGCCCATATAACAGGGATAATTTTGGAAGGGGCCATGGGCAAAATTGCCCTTTAATTTTCAAAATGGCCCCTTCATTTTGAAATAATGGGCCGGTTTTATAATATAAGGAGATAGGCGATAATGATTCAAGCTGAGCATTTTGCGCAAAATGGCCCCTTACATTTTCAAGCAAACAATATCCCTGATATAAAAATTGATCCCTGCAGCTTAAATTGTAATAATAACAATCTTAAATCTACCTATCGATTCCTAAAACAATCATTTCTCTGTTTGCAGCATGCAGTCAACCTAGATCTAAACTAGGCCATTTTAAATTTTATAACTTTTTAATGTAGAAACTTAAAGATCTTGAGCATACTATTAGCGAACTTAATCAAAACCTAGAATCAAATTTGGATCAATTAGCAGGGTTAAGCTTTTAAAAACTCATAAACACTAAATAAACTAATTTTATGGTTTGTAAACACTAGCATGACTGTTTTACACTTTCACAGTTTACCAGTACACAGCATCCATGAATTTAGAAAATTTTCAAGATTAAGCTGTAGGATGATTTGTCCAAAATATCTAAAGTGTGTGTCCGTTTTCATGGTTGGCATTCATTCAGTTTGCAGCATTTGACATATCCAACCATGCTATACATCAGGAAAACATATCCGTGAAATGTTTACCCCCTTATACCCCACTTTTATATAGTAAAACTGGGATATGCAGGGGTATACCTATTTTTCTTATTTTTGCTCCAAAACATAGATTGTGGGTACTCGTTAGAACCGCCTCGGCAAGGCAGTTCTAACTTGTACCCACAATCTATGTTTTAAGCAAAAATAAGAAAAATATCAAATTTTTTCTAATGAAAATTTCCAATTTTTACAAGTTAAAAAAAATCTGTATATAACATGGGCATGTTTTCGTAATGATGATCTCTTTTTTATCTTTTCTTTTTTTTTTTAATTTCAATTCTCAAGTGCTCACAATAAAGTAAGTGGATATTTAAACAAAGGGCTTAATGAGGGCTTAATGATGACACCTCATTCCAAAAGCACTGTGTTTTACCCAAAGTTGTGTTTTACCCAAAGTTTAAGAAAGAATGAGCGGATATTTATTTCTAAGTATTTTGAAAGTAAAAGCTATCATTGTACTAAAGTGAAATACTTCAAATATTTCAAAGGAGAAAATGTTCTTCTTTACCAGTTTCAAATGATTCATGCTCTCAACGTTTGAACTCTGACATTTCATACATAGCAAAGACAAATGAAATTCATTGCATCTCTGAATACTTTGCAGCTGATTCTGCTGTGATTTTGTTTTGTGTAAGCAAAATGCAATTTCTATTTCCTCTAATTTCATTGTCATCTAGTATATTCCAGCCCAATTGGTCAGAATCTATGACACATGAATTGCGATAGAAATTCTTTGATCAGCCTTAACAGCATTCTTTAAATTCAAACTTAATTACAAATTCTGTAATGCACTATGATTAGGCACGACAAGACAAGGCGATATTTTCTTTGAGACGGCAAATTATATATTATTAAACTGAAACATAAGCTTTATGGAGCATTTGAAACAACTTTTTAGCTACTTATGATGAACCACAAGCATTTCAGCCTTTGCTTGCTCATTTTGTAGCATAAACATAGGTTTTGGCACGTGACTGCTAAATTACTATATCAAAAGGATGTTTTTACCCATACATAGTACTATTGTCATTTATAGTAGTCAAATAATACTAATGAAATAATTATCTTCATTAACTGCAGATAAGGGACAGTCTCAAAGTTATATTGCTTTTTTAATCAATTAACAATGTACTAACAATAAATAGGCAATGTTAAGAAATTCTATGGGTATTGTACTGTTTATCTGATATTGACAATTTCAGAACAATTAAAGGTGCATGGAATTTTCTCCAACACCTGGTATTTAAGAAAACCTGTGGTTGGGTTGGGTTTCTGACCACGTCCATGTTTTGACATCAACTTAAACCTTGATTTGCATAGCTGGTGTCAATCCCACCAAAAGCTAATTATATGTCATACCGAGATAGAACCTCTCTTGCAAGTTTAAACTCAAGAGTCTTTTTTTCTTATTCAAGGGCCTATACAATTAAGGTATCTGTTTTGTCCTGTATATTATAAATCAAGTTTTGCAAAATATGTGTACATGTATATAATTTCCTAGACTCGACCATCAGACACCATAGTTCTCCAGAAATCTACACTTAACTTCTCTATGCTACATGTTTCAAAGATGGCCTGGGTTGGTTTAGTTTTGACTCAACATTCCAGTCAACAATTTTGCAGTCATGTCAGGACAGTGCCCCCAGTTCCTTGGTATTATACAGTATTAACCAGCATAGTGGATAGCTTAAAGTATCTTGCTGAAGGGCACTATCCGGCATCGCACCCAAAACCGTTCACTCTGGAGTCTTGTACTCCACCCCTAGGCAACCTGGCTTCTGTCGTACTCTTATAAATCTGGGGCCAGTTGTTCAAAACTAACGACGTCGTTAGTTAACGTTTCGTTAAAATTTCAAACATTAATATTACAAATACACTGTTATTTTTTGTTGAAAAAATGTTAGAATCCTTTGCACTGCAAAGGATTCTCACATTTTTTTCAACAAAAAATAACAGTGTATTTGTTACTTTAGCTGATATTTGCTTAACAAATTTATGTCTTAACGATATCGTTAAGCTAACGATGCTTTGAACAGCTGGGTCCTGGCTTTAAATTCCATTTTGCAACACTAAAGCAGCAACTTACCGTATCAAATCTAACTTTAAGGTCGGTTGTGCTAGACTTGAGTTTCTGTAGTTGCTGGACACTTTCTTCCTTCTTATCTGCCCTGTTGTTGTCGACTGACTCCAGTGCCTCCTTGATAGATGCTTCTATAATGTTGGTCTTCTTTTCTAGACTGTACTTAAGTTCCTGTAAAAATATTTGGCAAGGTACAATAATTAAGCAATTTTCATTGTTTTCCCCCACACCATCATTGTGTGTACTCATTTGATTTCCCTCAGTGAGGCCATTCTAATGAGCAATAGCAACACAGGTTTTCATGGAGAACTCATAAAATCAACATTGTATTCCATAACAAGTACTAAACTTAACTATGGTCTCTGGCTGGGTCCACGGGTGTTCAGATACTGGCTTTCTTTTCCTTATCTAATGAGCTGCTGATTTATACAAGTTTCTTACGCAGAGATAACTGACTTTATGACGTTCGTGTATATCATTTAAAACTTAAGTTTGTTGCAAGTTGCATTTAAAGGGAGAGTAATCACATTGTAACTTAACGCAACTTTTGAGTCTACCAGGTTCATATTATTTTGCTTGTATCTGAAAACCTGTATGGTACAATAAGAATTAAAAATAACTTACAGAAGTATTATCTCTCTGATTCTGTAGCGTTTCCAGCCTCTCACTGGGCTTTCCCTGTGTTGATAGCTTTTGTTCCAGGTCTTGTAGCCAGTCAGACTTTTCCTGTAAAAATAATTACATGTTCAAATCTATGAATGAAATAATTCAAAATAAACTTTGTGTTCTCAGCTTCAATTCCGATTGGCGTTTGCACCAAAATGACCAATGTCATGCTCTGCAATCATTTTTTCTGAAGAACCAAGGTTTCTCTTTTCCCAACAAGTTAAGAACTAAAAATACATGAAATGTTTTTTTTTTCCTTTTTATGGCCTTTGCTGGTAACACAAAAGTATTGTAACCAAAACAGATTTTCCTCCATTGACAATTCGATCCATACAAGCTTAACATAAAGATAGACTTTCGAAATAGCGTGATCCAGATTACATGGTTCCAAGGCTTAATCTGAATAATTGTAGATGCTTTCATGACATTTCATTTCCACACAGAATAGTTTTTTTTTCTGTAGTTTTATTTTGGAGATTTACTGTTTGATAAATTTATTTTTTACAAACCTTGATATCAACCAGGCTTTGTACAACTTCTTCATCAGACGCCAAACACACACAACCAGTCTGAGGGTCGACCTTGACCTTTGAGTTCATTGTCAGGAAACCGTTCGCCAGCGCATCTCGTAGCGACATCTTCTGGTTGTTTGGTGCTATGAAGCTCGTACTTCTCGGATTTACCTTACTGCTGTCAATCAAATCCCTTAGCGATGTTGATGTATCAACAAATCTTTCCGGAGATATTTCTGGGTCGAGCAATCCACGACGGATTGCTTCGGCCAGAGAAATATGTTCTCCTGTCTTTGGGTCAACATACTTTCCAGTTTTAGGGTCGAATCTTCCGGCATCGATCAAAGCACCAAGACTAACCACATTCCCAGATTCGTTATCAACCAACATAACAGTATTTGGATTAAATGTTCCTTTATCCATAGCATCTTGCATAGTTTGCATTTCCCCAGTTTGCGGGTCACTAACCATTCCAGATTCTAAATCAATGACACCTTTCCTGCTATTCTCTGTCAGTGATAACTTATTCAATCCTTCGACAAACTGTAAAGCTGTTTTCGGTTCAAGTTTTTCTGCCTTAAGAGCATCAGCCAAGGTCATGACTTCCCCAGTTATAGGGTTTTTCACTAATCCATCTTTTAAATCAAGAGTACCTGTAATAATTGCCTCCTCTAGTGATATAGGTTCATCTGAATATGGAGAAATTATACACTTTAATCTAGGGTCCATCATTTTTTCAACCTTTTCTAAGGTATCACACATTTCTGCTATTTGATCAGGTTCAATTTGAGGCTGAATAAGACCTTTAAGGACAGCTTCGGACATTGTTAATTCTTGACCAGTTTTAGGGTCTTTGAATTTCCCAGTTTCCGGGTTAAAAAGTCCATTCTCAATAGCAGTAGCTAAACTTGTGACTTTTCCGGAAGAATTGTCATAGAAAAATACAGTATTTGGGTCTATAACTCTTTGAGCAATAGCTGCCTGTAATGTCAAGGTGTGTCCAGTATTAGGATCTGTAACTAAACCAGTTTCTGGGTCAAATTTACCTTCATCTATCAGCTTTCCTAGAGAATTATCTTTATAAATATCCAGTATCTGTTTAGCTGCATCAGGGGCAACAAATTTTCTGGCCAAAGCTTCTTCAAGAGAAATTGTCTCCCCTGAAGGAAGCTTAATTTCATTTTTGGCAAGATTTATCAGTCCCTGTGACATGGCCTCCTCCAGAGAAACATTTTTCTTCCCTGAGTTTTTAGTTAGTGGAACTGACACATCATGTTTTGATCTGAGGCTTTCCGCAAGTTTTTGGTTTGGTTCGTTACGACCATCAATGTCATCATAACCATCCAAAACATCAGCACCGCCGGGAATGAATTTTTGTTTTTTGATATGTAGCTGTTTGAATGTCAATAAATTATCAGCCGAACCTGTCGTCATATTTGCTATAGAATCAACCGGCCGTCCTTTAATAAATCCTTGCTTAATAGCGTCAGCAATTGCAATAGTTTCACCTGTATTTGGATTCCTATATAGCGAATTACTCGGATCAATGATTCCATCTTGAATTGCACGTTTTAGTGATATTTCCTCACCGGTTGACGGATCTATCACAGAAAACACTTCGAACTGAACATCCGAAAAATCCACACAACTAAACATTCCATTTTCTTCAGCAATTTCATCTAACATTGATGGATCTGTTACTAAGTATCCGTTTTTGACGGCCTCCATGATGCTCATTTGTTCTCCTGTCAAGGGGTTTATATATTTCCCACTTCTGGGATCAATAATTCCAGCTGTTATTGCTTCCTTGACCCCAATAAGCTCTCCAGTCTTAGGGTCAATGACCCCTTCAATAGGATATTTCATAGTTTCCATCCTATTTTTCATTGGTGCAAATCCAGCATCACCTGCATGCCCATTGGTCAGATTTTCCCGATAATCCACTAATATCAATCCTCTCTGAATCGCTTCGGGAATGGACATTGTTTCACCAGTATCCGGGTTACGATATATTCCGTTAACCTGATCCAATACACCGTTCGACAATGCTTGGAATATACTCAGTCTGTGTTTTGTACGAGGGTCAATTATTCCGGTAATTACGAAAGACTTATCCTCCTTAATGACGCCATTATTATTGCTGTCAGCAGCTCGTGAAATTACACGTTTCAGTTTTTGGCGACGTCTTGGCGGAGGGATTGGTGATTTGCCAGGAATTCTTTCGTGAATGTAGAGTTCTGATTTTACAGTTGTTACCGATGTTTCTTTTGTCTGAAGATCAATGTTTACCATTGGCAGAGCTCTGCAAGGGAGATAAGAATTGTTTAACTTGGTTTTCAATATTAAATTTCTCATTTACAGGAATGAGGAAGAACATACATGCAATCAATCTTGTGTTTAGAAGTAAAGTCTTTAGATTTTGATTTTTTTTAAGTTTGCTGGCATTTATTTTGATGTATCCAGCTTCAGGCAAATTTCTAAATTAAGCTAGCTAACATCACACTTCATATTCCTTTTTCGTGCAGCAGAGATAAACTTACTTTTCGAAATAAGCCTTTGATGAGTAGGTGGGACCACAAGACTCCGTGAGTAGGACACCAGCCTTCTCTCGGGTTGATGCTAAATTTTGGCGGTAGGATTTGGCATAAGTCAGGAATTCCTGTAATAGAAATTACATTTTGAGACTCAGCAAATTTTTAGTTTGCATTATTCCTTTTGCTGTGTAAAATATCACATCTACTTAAGAAATAATTTTATTTTACCACGAATTATTGCGATTAACGCGGGATGTTGGCATAAAGATGCAGCTGTTAAACTGTTTTGTTGTCTAGAATTTTTGAAAACCAGAACTTAGGAAACAATACAGGCCGTAACATTTTCTGTGCAATAACACAGTAAAATAAATTTGCCATGTGTTTCCCTAAAATACTTGGCAGAAATATAAGGTTTTCAACAATTAAATCAAACATCATTTGAGCTCATGATCAAATACGTGTATAAGACACTAAAATATCAACATCTGTATTATCTACCTTTGCCTTCATAATGTTACACAACTGACCTTGTATGTTACAAGTGCCTTAGCATTGGCCTGCCAGGTCAAGGTCGTTCCATTTTCAGCATCTTTTGGACTCGGCTTGACCTGGCTCAGGATCTTCCGGAAGCTTGTTGCTTGGGAAACAAGCTCCTTGAAATCGTCGTCTTCGGCGCTGCCGGGTCGTAAGACTTGGACGGCCTCGTTCATGAGCTTCATCAAATCTGCTTTCTGATTGGCTGAGATGGTGTAGAGCTGGTTGAAAGAAATAAAATAAGTTAAATTACAACTTAATGTCTCTTTTTAAGATGCATGAAGAAAATGACAGACTTTCCTTTTTTATGAAGCCTTGTTTCTCATCAGGAAAACAAGTCCGTGAAATAAATACCCCCTTATACCCCACTTTTATACAGTAAAAGTAGGGTATGCAGGCGTATACCTATTTTTCTTATGTTTGCTACAAAACATAGATTGTGGGTACTCATTAGAACCGCCTCACGCCTCGCCGAGGCGGTTCTAACTTGTACCCACAATTTATGTTTGAGCAAAAATAAGAAAACTATCAATTTTTTTCTACTGAAAATTTTCGTTTTTACAACTTTAAAAATCTCTGTATATTGCATGTGCATGTTTTCGTAATGTTGCTTCTTAAGAACAAACTGCTTTTCAATGCAAATTCTTGCTAATCTCTTTTCAAAAGCATGTCTGAGCTTATATGCGGTGATCTGGGCTTCAATAACATACAAATCTGAATTTATCCTGTTTCATTTTTTATCTTCAACAATGTTCAACAAGTTGTGTGAGAAACTGGGTATGTCGAGTTCTCAATGTTTCTTATACTCATTTCGAAACAGACAACAAAAAATATACAAAATATAATTAAGCGTCTGCTACAATGCATCATGGGTAACTTTACCTCTTTCACTGTGGTATCTTCTGCAGACTGTGTCAGGAACTGGGTTAGTTGGGTTCTCAACTTTTTCAGACTGGTTTCCCAATTCACAAGGAGTTGGTCTTTAGCCCTGAAAGAAAAAACAGAATATACATAATGTTGCATACAAATTCAAGTTTCATTGCCTAAATGTATGACTATTTTAATTCTGAATCATTTTCGACTGCTTGGTCAGTGAAGACACTGGGGTTGACTATAAAGTTTGCTTTTATTTGTTTGTATTGTTGCTTAACATCCAAGTCAACAACATTTCAGTCATGTCAAGATAGAGAGCCACTGTATCTCCGGCACTTATCCAGTACAATTTAATGTAATTGTGTCTAGCTCAAAGACACAACATGGCTGAGTAAGTTTCAAAACTCTGACGTCTTGCTCCTGGGATTCCTATACTCTAACCACTGAGCCACTTACTGCATTCTATTTCATGTGATTTATCTAAGGATTGAAATTCAGATTTTAGCTTTCACTAGATGATGAAAAACATTAGGCTGTTTTAATGTCTGTGAAGCCAGAAGGGCTTCTCAGAGACATTAAAACAACTATGTTTTTCATCATCCAGTGAAAGCTAAAGTCTGAATTTCAATACTTATATTTACATTTTATATTATCAATCAAGCATCAGATTTTTAATTGCACATCATCACTCATTTTCGACTTAACGTAATTTTGGAACAGCCAAAACGTCAAATTTTCGCGCTTAATGTCATGGCGATACGCAACCGACGTCACGCAAACAAGAGTAAACAAACAACATCATTGGATGGTTTAGGCATACATGTGATACATTCTTAGGCCCAAATAGGGAGATTGGACATTTTTGGTAGGGAGATTTAGGTCTGAAATAGGGAGGTTTTTTCTTGACAAAATTATAGCCGATTTTACCCCGGAAAATATTTTCAGCAGTCCAGCATTTTGTCAAATGTTTGCACTTCAATATGCATATACAACCTATAGATGATTACTTAAAATTAGAATTTTATTATAATTATTGAAAGTAATTTAATTCTGGTTGTAAGACATACTTGCTATGTACCAAATGGATAATGATAGCTTCCTTCAACAGTAGTTCATTGATAAAATAAGTAATTGTGAAATTAGTAAATTATTAAGTTTGTATAGGTTTGAAAAGGAAATTACATGTAGATCTATTTGAAAAAAAAAATAATAAAAAAAAATCTAAATTGTGCAGATAAGAAAAAGAGAAGTAAACTAATGCAAAAAAAAAGAGGTTTGAAGGTGAAAAGAGGAAAAAAATATCTTTTTTCAAAAAAAAAAAAAAAAAAAAAAAAAAATTTGCTCCAGCGGAGATTCGAACTCACGACCTCCCGCGTGACAAGCCAACACCTTAACCACTGCACCACTTGGCCATGATGACGTCATAGCACTCCAGCATTTGATCAGATGTAAAAAGCACATGGTTTATGTTTACACAATAAATAATTGCATATAAATGGAAAGCTGTGTATTGTCATTTGTTTACTTCGAGTCTTAGAACAAGTTATTGGAACATGTTGGAATAGTGTTTTGGAGTAATATTATTGGGAGTATTGCTTTTCTGAAGGTTGGTGTATTTTTTTTTATCAAGCTCACCCGATGATCACCGATCAATCAACCATGTCAACTGATGATCCTTACGTAAGCTTACCTGACATCCTCAAATCAAGTACGACAATTACCTAGCACCTAATAGCGTTAATCCTACCTGAGGCCAATTATCACACCTGTCACTTCACAGTACGAAAATTCGTCGAGTAGGCGCTGTAAACATTCTGCTAAACGATCTTTTTGGGGAAAACTAAAAAAATGGTGGCTTGCGGAAAAACACCATAGGAATTTTTCTTCATCGGGTTTTAGGTTTTTATATCGTGAGAGCGTTTTTGGGACCAAAATATCGGGAGATTCACGATCAATCGTTAGATATCACATGTATGGGTTTAGGTGTTGCCCCGCCCATAGGCGTGGCCTCTTGATCACGTGACTTAATGTTTTTCATTGTGAAATGAAGAACATCAAGAAAGATACTTTCATCTAGGATGATTGCAATAAAAATGTAAATATTACGCTAACGACTGTCGACATACCTCTGGGCTTCATTGAATGCTTTTTTATCTGGTGGTGGTATGACTAGAATTATACCAGGGACCTCCGTCTCTACACCATTCGAACAACGAATCTGGAAAACAGGAAGAGCATTGAACTATGGGAAATCATTTGAGCCGCCTTGTGGGAAAACCAACAATGAGGTTTCCGAGCAGGTCTGACACAAACCGGCCTGTACAGCTACAGAATCAGGCAAGAAGCTTGAAATTTTCGATTGAGAAAGTAGAGGAATTGTACTATCCATGTAGCAAAAACAAAGGAGCTGATCAGCTTCGCAGTTTCTGCGAAGCTCATCTGCGCCTTTGTTTTTGCCTAGGCAGATTGTTTGTTTTCCCATGCAGCGGCTAATTTTTATCTTAAGTGTTTTTTTTTTCTTCACATTTGCAGAACCTTCATGGTAAATGGCATGGTAAATGGTACTGACTAAGCCTTAGACAAGTCTGATATTGAAAAGATATCACTTTTAAGTAAACAATGTAACATCATGCAATAACATCATGCAAAGGTAGCTAAGCAAGCATGTGTTGTCAAGCATTCCTACATATGGATTTGTTTCACAGCTTTTACAAAACAATTTTAATCATTGAATATCTAAAGCTTTATAGTGAAAGAGAAATTTTAATGATGCAAGTTTGTTTTATCACAAAGCTTATAATGATGCATAATAAATGATAACTAAACTTAAGATGTGACATTTTCAAAATGTTCTAAGAGATACAAGGAGAAAACAATAGAATGAGAAACTATTAAGGGCTTTTCCAGGAAAATTTACCTGGGAGACACGGAACTGAACCGAATTTTTTTCATCGTGGTGGTCGGTGTTCAGACAGTTTCAGTTTCCTTGGTCGTCGGGGTCGTTGATATTTCAATTTCCTGGGTGGTAGGGTTAATTCCGTGATGGATTTATTTCTGGTGGGTCAGTTAAGCCACAAATAAACTCATTTTCACCTTAAATCGCAGGTTTTTATTCCCGAAAACGACTTCGTTTGTATTTTGTATTAAAGGTAAACAATGTGGAGTGTTTGTTTGTTTGTTTGTTCCGCGCCGAACGGCGTTACGGTTTACCGATTTTTTTGGAATCCCAGTCGTTTCTCCCCGGGTCGTTTCCCCCTTGTTTTAGGGGTGGGTCGTTTCGCCCTTAGAAGGTAAGTCGCTGGATGGATGGATGGTGGATGGATGGCTGGATGGGTGGCTTGCAAACGCATGATTCAATTAATTAGCCAATAATTGATTGTGCACTTCAAAGACCACAGCTTGTTTTGATAATTAATTATACTCACACCTGTTAATTAAAGTGGAAGCCTTTCTAAGACACAGTGCCAATCAAGAAGAACAAAAAAAGGAAAAACAAACCAGAGGACCAATGGTCCTGTAAACGCTCACCTGAAACCCGAGATATATACCAATAAACTTGTTTGACTAGAATGGTAATATCCATGTATATAACCCCAGGGCTTGGTCAGAGCAACCCCTGGAGTCAATTTCTTTTTGAAAACATAAAACTGCAGTCCATTTGCCAATTTACTGAAAGTTTTGCCCTTCAAATGACATTTTAACAATTTTCCCCATTCAAATGCATGGGTGACCTAAGTTGACCTTGCCGTAAAATAGGTCAAGGTCATCAAAGGGTCACGATTTATATAACTTTGTAGAGCTCCATTGCCTGATGCTTCATGCCAAGTTTCAAAATCATAGGCCTTCTGGTTCTGGAGGAAAAGATTTTTAAAGGTTTTTGCTATTTATAGCCCTGACAGCCATCTTGGTCATGTGACCATGACCATTTATATATACTTTCATTCCCACTTCCTAACAATGCTCCTCATAAAGTTTGGCTTTGATTGCCCGAGCAGTTTCAGAGAAGAAGATCTTTGAATATCACTGTAATATACATGTATATTGCCCCGGGGTGGGGGCTGACATACCCCTGGGGTCCAAATTTTTTCAGAATCATCAACCTTAAGTCCATTTGCCCATTTCCTGCAAGTTTTTCCCTACAAATGACATTTTAACACTTTTCCCCATTCAAATGCATGAGCGACCTATGTTGACCTTGCCGTAAAATAGGTCAAGGTCATCCAAGGGTCATGATTTATATAAACTTTGTAGAGCTCTAGTCACTGATGCTTCACACCAAGTTTCAAAATCATTGGCCTTCTGGTTCTGAAGAAGAAGATTTTTAAAGGTTTTTTCTATTTATAGCCATGGCGGCCATCTTGGTCATGTGACCTTGACCATTTATATAAACTTTCTTTCCCCCTTCCCAAGGATGCTCCATATGAAGTTTGGCTTTGATTGGCCATGCGGTTTCAGGGGAGAAGATGTTTCATTATTATGGAAATATACATGTATATAGCCCCGGGGCAGGGGCAGACAACCCCCCAGGGGCTAAAATTTTCCATTAACATTATTCGTCTGTCCATTTGCCTATTCCCAGTAAGTTTTACCCATTAAATAGCAATTTACCATTTTTTCCCATTCAAATGCATTGGCGACCTAAGTGGACCTTGCCGTAAAATAGGTCAAGGTCATCCTAGGGTCATGATTTATATAAACTATGATGGGCCCACGTCCCCGATGCTACATACCAAGTTTCGAGGAAATGGGCCCACTGGTTCTGGAGAAGAAGATTTTTAAAGGTTTTTGCTATTTATAGCCATGGCGGCCATCTTGGTCATGTGACCTGGACCATTTATATAAACTTTCGTTCCCCCTTCCTAAGGATGCTCCACATGAAGTTTGGCTTTGATTGGCCAAGCGGTTTCAGAGGAGAAGATCTTTGAAATTGTGGACGACGGACAGACGGACGACGGACGGACGACGGACGACGGACGGACGCCGGAGCATGGGTATACTATAAGCTCACCTGTGAGCCTTCGGCTCAGGTGAGCTAAAAAAAGTTGCTTTATTGGTCTCTGAGTCTAAGAACCATTTTATCATCCCTGATTTTAAATGACTGCAAACGTTGCTCAGTTGGTTGATTTAGTCCTTTGCGAAATAGATCACATGCTTAACTTTTGATAACTTTCTGTCAAATAGTGACAATAACCGAATTTTGAAAACAATTTTTTTCTATCTTGGTATCAAAAAGCATGCATTCGGTTTTTATAAATACGACATGGATCTAGGTTAAAACAGAGGCAACAGAGCAGCTACACCGGGGAATGAAATGTCACTTTATTCACTGTTAAGTGTTCACTTTATTCACTATTAAGTGTGTATCTGTTATCACCAGAAGTCCTCGAGTTTGCTGAAATCCCAGTATTTGTGTCTGGAGAATATGATGTTGGTCAGGATGGTAGATAGGGGTGCTTGTGCCTCCGCCATTCGCAAATGCTCTATGGTCATAGTATGGTTCAGGCATTTGCAGACCAGCATCCTCTTGGTATTTTGATGAAACAGACAAGGGTTCTTCCAGGACAATTGAGGACCAATCCCATTTTCCTGGAAACCATTGTCTTAGTTTATTTGAATACTGCAACCCCATAAACGGATACAAAGGTGAACCGTGTTTATGTGTTTATACTGTTGCTAACAGGATTTTGTAACAACTAATTTCTATCCATGGAATCCATGTCGTTTCGCCGTTATCGCCGAGATCGGAAAATGTTTGCTTCAAAATCGTTGAAATTTATTGAATAAAGTATTGAGTATAGAACATCTCCCTGTTGTACGGTCCTTCCGAGATGAGAAATTTGATGGTCAGTTTCCATTATAGCATGGAAAACACCAATACATAAAACAATAAGAACCACCACAGAAGTATCGCCTTGGAACGATCAGTAATATAAAATTACTGGCGGGCTTAAACTAGTTTTACAGAGCTCTAACCTCACCCTCAGCTTCTGCAGTGGTTCACAACATTAAGTCTACAGCCTACAAAACACTCCTGAGACCACAGCTGGAATACGCCTCCATTGTGTGGACACCTCATACAGCAACCTCCATCAATAAGTTAGAATCCGTGCAGCGTAGAGCTACTAGGTGGGCTACCCGAGTGTCACTGCTATGCTCAAAGACGCATTGATAGTCGTCTCATAATGCTATACAAGGTCACTTATGACCTTGTTGCCATACCAGTAAGTGATTATCTTGTCCCACATATCAGAAGAGACTCCAGACATAACCATCCTTTGGCATACAGCTTGATTACCACTTCAAAAACTACTACAAATTTTCCTTTTTTCCACGAACTGTCACACATTGGAATGCCCTACCTCACCAAACAGTCATGTTACCCACCGTGGCACAGTTCAGTGATGCTTTCCCCCTAATCTCAAGCATCTGTTTTTATCTTTTAACTATACTGTACTAACACCTCTACTCGCACTGTATAAACTCTTTTCTTTTACTTCAACTAACCCCCTTCAGTACTTGGTATACTGTAGTCACTCAGTGGCGGATTTAGAGGGGTTCAAGGGGTTCGCTCGAACCCCCCTCTTGACCCAAATTATTTCATGTTCATGGGGAATTTCAATGGATTTTGTGTGAAATTAGGCAATGAACCCCCTTTTCTACATTTGAACCCCCTCTTGAGAAATCCTGCATCCGCCTCTGTCACTTCTGAAAGTTGGAGGTTAAGAAGTACTGGCAGCTAGATAGAACATGAGCCGTTTTATTTTTGGGCCATTTTGACCATCTTCCTGCCGAAACGACTCTGATTTCCTCTGATCGCAAAATCAAGTTCAACGTTGTACTTCCGTTTCCGCTGATAAAAACGTGATGGAGAAATTTTCCGTCGAACAAGTATTAAAAATTTCTGGGTGGGGGGGTTAAATTTAAAAATTTCTGGGTGGGGGGGTTTATTGGAATTTCAATTTTAGTGGTGGTACCCATAAAAAAATTAAAGTTAGATGGGTGGTCCCCCTAAAAAAAAGTTCAGTTCCCCCCCCCCCCCATGTAATTTTTCCTGGAATAGCCCTAAGTGTGGAAATTTGTGCATTGTGCCTTAGCCATAGTGGCTACTTCCCAGGATGCCTTTCACTCTTTTTTATTCCAACTCTTTTTTTCCCTAACGAAATTGTGTTTTGTTTGTTTGAATGTGTGCTTTGTATCCACTGTCAACAGCTAGAGTCATATTGGAACAGACAGTTGTCCTAGACATACTTTTTCTCCGCAAGCCTCCAGAGGCAGGTTACCAATACAAACTGCACATTTCTTTCACCACTGACTGACAAATTCTCTTCTTGAATTGGTGGAAGTGAAAGAATGGCCACGGATATAATGATACTGTTAACAATACGGTTTGTGTGGGTCCCAAAAATTAGGATGTATACTTCATGTAATTATTTATGAAACAGTGGGTGGGGTAATCTCGTACCTGCCATGTCTCAGGATCTTCATTACTGAGGACTAGACACTCCTCCCCTTCCTTCAAACTCACCTAAAACAAAATAATAATCAATTAAAATAGTGTTTTCTGAGGAAAACTATGTCCCCCCAACCGTTTAGTAATTGAAGTGAAGTTACCTTGTGATATGAAGTTTTTCTATGCAAGACACCATGACCATCTTGTTCTGTATGGTGTGGTAGCTTAAACTTGTTTTGGACACTGTCTATGGGCAACACCTATAACTAGTTTGGCTTTCAATTTCTAAATAGCATTTGAGCCGCCTCATGGGAAAACCAACAATCTGCCTAGGCGAAAACAAAGTCGCAGATCAGCTTCGCAGTGACCGCGAAGCTGATCAGCGCCTTTGTTTTCGCTACTCGGATAGTACAATTCCTCCTCTACTTAACTCCAAAATTTCAAGCTTCTAGCCTGCTTCTGTAGCTGTACAGGCCGGTTTTGTGTCAGACCTGTTCTGAAACCACATTGTTGGTTTTCCCACGAGGCGGCTCATTTAATTCATTCTCATCCAGTATTATATATGTCATTTCGTGATATATGAATGTATATACAACCATGTATCTACGCAAGTTTGGTAAAAAAAAAAAAAAACGCTGGATTAAAAGATATTGCATCGGAAAGACTAATTTCAACTCTTTTTATTGACTTGTGACCTTGAAAATTAGGTCACGATCACCAAATTCTTATAAACTCTGAACCTCCTCACAACAATGCTTCTGTGCACGTTTGGTCAAAATCCATCAATTGGTTTACAAGATATTGCGTTAGAAAAACTAATTTCAACAGCTATGAACTAGTGACCTTGGAAATTAGGTCAAGGTCACCAAAATCTTATCAACTCTGAGCCTCCTCCCAACAATGCTTCTGTGCAAGTTTGGTCAAAATCCATCATTTAGTTTACAAGATATCGCGTCAGAAAGACTTATTTCAACAGTTTTTGACTAGTGACCTTGGAAAATAGGTCAAGATCACCAAAATCTTATCAATTCTGAGCCTCCTCCCAACAATGCTTCTGTGCAAGTTTGGTCAAAATCCATCAAATAATTTATAAGATATTGTATCGGAAAAACTAATTTCAACAGTTTTTATGGACTCGTGACCTTGAAAATTAGGTCAAGGTCATCAAAATCTAACCAGCTCTGAGCCTCTTCCCAACAATGCTTCTGTGCAAGTTTGGTCAAAATCCATCAATTGGTTTACAAGATATTGCGTTGGAAATACTAATTTCAACAGTTTTTATGGACTCACAACCTTGAAAATTAGATCAAGGTCACCAAAATCTAATCAACTCTGAGCCTTCTCGCAACAATGCTTCTGTGCAAGTTTGGTCAAAATCCATCAAATGGTTTATAAGATATTGCGTTGGAAAGACTAATTTCAACATTTTTTATGGACTCGTGACCTTGAAAATTAGGTCAAGGTCACCAAAATCTAATCAACTCTGAGCCTCCTCCAAACAATGTTTCTGTGCAAGTTTGGTCAAAATCCATTGTTACGTGCCAGGCGTAACTAGAAGATTAAGGAAACCAACAAGTTGGTTAGCCAGCAACAAGCTTTGTTTAAAATTTAACAAATCTATTTAGAAGTGATTTAACCAGTAATTACATGTGAAACAATCAAAAGCATATATACAATCAAACAAAAATGAATGTACAATACCTTTCAAGATGTTAATTCCCTTAAAGAATGTCTGAATGTCCCTCAGAATTTTTTAACACAAGTCTGTATCAGTTTCTGATCCCAAGAATTAAAGTTTGTTTCAAAATAGCACTATGTCCCAATCCAGAATCGAATATCACAAAGTAATCCAAGAATAAGTTTAAATTCCAGTAAGATAGATTTTGACTTCTTAATAGTAACAGTACCCAAAGATTGTCCTTATGAAAATTTGTAGCCCTTATATAGCACCGAGGAACATTCAGGATTCTTCCAGCAAATTCTATGATATCATATACTAAAAATAACAAGTTGTTTACCAAAATTTAATGTTCTGGAATATTGTAGAGAGGCCATTATCCTTCCAGAAAACTCAACAATATTCTTTTGACATAAAAAAGATTTTTCTAGAAGATTCTACATCTTTGGTTCTTCCAGATTTTTCCGTCAAAGAACAATTTGAAATTTCTAGAAAATTCTGAAGTAAACAACCTGTTTATGTCCAATATCTGGGACACTAAAAGTAAATAATTGCTAAGGACAACAAGTAAACATCATATGTATAACATCATACTTTCCTGGGCATACTCCCTTGGGAAGTTTACCAGTACTGAATGCACACCTTTCAACAAGTAACTGTCATACATAACACTTCCCCTCTTCAAAGAAAAGAAAGTTTTATAAAATAAAGCTTTCTTTTGCAATACTGGATAATTGTATACAATATGTTTAGCAAAATTTGTGCAAAACTAATCAAATACAACAGCACAAAGCTGGACATCAGCATTGTAGAGGCACTTAAGCTCTGCTTAGGGTGTCTGGAATGATATTATCTCTTCCTCGGATATGTCTGATGTCAAGATTGTGCTCTTGCAACATGAGACTCCACCTGAGTAAACGCTGGTTCTTGTTTTTCATTTTATGTATGAAAGTCAGTGGATTGTGGTCACTGAAGACAACAATTGGTGCATGTGAAGAAGCTAAGTAAACTTCAAAGTGCTGAAGCGCAAGGATTAGAGATAGGCATTCTTTCTCTATGGTAGAGTAATTTCTCTGATGCTTGTTAAACTTTTTGGAAAAATAACAAACAGGATGGTCAACACCATTGTCATCTTCTTGCAACAATACACTGCCTGCACCAACATCACTGGCATCTACAGCCAACTTGAACTCTTTGTCAAAACTTGGTGCTAAGAGAACCGGAGCACTTCTAAGTATGGCCTTGAGCTTATCAAATGACTTCTGGCAGTCATCTGTCCAAACATACTTGGCCTTCTTACCAAGCAAGTTTGTCAGAGGCTCAGCTATAGCCGAGAAGTTGTTGCAGAATTTCCTGTAATATCCAGCCATACCCAGAAAGCGCATCAGTTGTCTTTTGCTAGTAGGTACAGGAAAATCTGAGATAGCCTCAACTTTAGCTTCTACAGGTTTTACCTGACCTTGACCTACAATGTGTCCAAGAAATGTCAAGTTTGCATGGCAAAATTCACTTTTTGCCAAGTTCACAGTTAGTTTAGCATCACTTAGCCGGTCAAAGAATGTTCTGATCGTCTGCAAGTGTTGTTGCCACTCCTCACTGAAGATAATAGCGTCGTCGATATAGGCTTTACAGCCATCCAGATTGGAAATCAAACTGTTGACCAGCCGCTGAAAAGTCGCAGGCGAGTTCTTCATTCCAAATGGCATGACTTTATACTGGTACAGTCCATCTGGTGTAACAAATGCCAAGATCTCCTTTGCTCTGTCCGTGAGGGGTATCTGCCAAAATCCCTTTAGCAGATCGAACTTTGTAACATACTTGGCATGTCCAATATTATCAATGCAGTCATCGATTCGTGGGATGGGAAAAGTGTCTGTTTTAGTGACAGAATTGACTTTTCGATAGTCTGTGCACATTCTAAATGTCCCGTCTGGCTTTGGTACAAGAATACAAGGAGAACTCCATTCACTTTGGCTGGGTTCAATGAAATCATTGTCCAGCAAATATTGAACTTCTTCCCTGAGATATTGCTGTTTTACAGGGTTCATTCTGTAAGGATGTTGCTTTACAGGTTTTGAACCTTCAATAATGTCAACATCATGATAGATTTTGTCAGTTCTGGATGGAATGTCTGGAAATAAGTGCTCATATTCGAGAACTAACTGTTTCAGTTCAAGTCTTTTGTCTGAATCAAGGTGAGACAGTTTCTGATCAAGATTCTGTAGTATGTCAGAATTCTGGAGTTTCGATGACGAGGGATCAGATTTCTCCAAGTTGAAGTCCTCAGAGTCCATTTGATTTTGTTCATGAGGGACAGAATTAACTATATTTACTGATGAAATAACAGAACTATCCCTATCAATATACTTCTTGAGCATATTAATGTGACATAGCTGTTTTTGCTTGTGCCTCCCAGGAGTGTTAACAATGTAATTCACGTCACTTAACTTTTTATCAACAGTATACGGGCCATAATATCTAGCTTGTAAAGGTCTGCCAGGAATGGGCAAGAGAGCAAGTACCTTGTCTCCAGGTTCAAAATTTCTGTCTTTAGCATTTTCATCATAACGAATCTTCATTTTGCTTTGAGCAGATTTGAGATTGGACCGAGCTGCATCACAGGCCTTTGATAGTCTGTTTTTGAAATCAGACACATACTGAAGTAAGTTCAAAGAACTGTCATCATCTGAGAGAAATTTCTCTTTTAGAAGTTTTAACGGTCCACATACAGTGTGCCCAAAAACAAGCTCAAATGGGCTGAACCCCAGAGACTCTTGTACAGATTCTCTTACAGCAAATAGAAGCAAGTGTATGCCTTCATCCCAATCTTTTTCAGTGTCAAAGCAGTAAGATCTGATAATGTTTTTCAAAGTTTGATGGAATCTTTCTAAGGCACCTTGGCTTTCAGGGTGGTAAGCCGATGACTTGTATTGCTTAATTCCAAGTTCGTACATGACTTGCTGAAAAATTCCTGACATAAAATTTGAGCCCTGGTCTGACTGGATAGATTTTGGGAGGCCTACAAATGTGAAGAACTTCACAAGTGCATTAACTATTGTTTTAGCCTTGATATTTCTGAGTGGGATAGCTTCAGGAAAGCGAGTTGAAGCACACATTATGTTCAGAAGATATTCACAACCTTTCTTTGTTTTGGGTAAGGGACCTACACAATCAATAATCACTCTGCTGAAAGGTTCATCAAAGGCAGGAATGGGCTGTAACTGAGCTTTAGGAATAGTCTGATTGGGTTTTCCTACCATCTGACAAGTGTGGCAGGATTTGCAGTGTTGAGATACATCAGATTTTATTCCTGGCCAGTAGAAATGATTAAGGATCTTGTGATAGGTCTTATTTACACCTAAATGGCCTGACATTGGAGTTTCATGGGCCAAGTTTAAGATTTCAGGGCGATAAACCCTAGGGATCACAATTTGGTGGTTAACAGTCCACTCATCTTCTGCTGAGACATCTGGAGGACGCCATTTTCGCATTAATATGCCATTTTTGACATAATAGCAAACAGGGACCTGGGATATTTCTTTTTCATCTAAAGCCCTTTCAAATAAAGGCGAGATCTCAGAATCACTGTGTTGTTCTTTACAAAGCTGTGACCTTGACAGCTGGTCATGACCTTGGTCATTTGAGTTGGAAGGTGAAAGGTCATTTTCTGACCCCGACCTTGGATTGCTAGGGTCAGTCTGAATATCAGACTGACTAGAGGAAAGAGATGTTGAAATCTCTTTATTAAAGGACTGACCTATCAAAGTGTCAATTAAATTTATGTCCTGCATCCCATCATATAATTTGGCTTTCTTAGCCATTGCCCTAGTAACAGCACAAGAAGGGTAAAGGTCAGGAATTTCCTGCTCAATGGGATCAGGCGGTTGATCAACACATGGTGTGCTGGTCAAAAGTGGGTTTACCACAACCTTATCTCCTGCCAAATCATTGCCTAACAGCAAATGAATACCTTTAAAGGGTAAGGAAGGTCTAATACCTACAGCCACGGGACCTTTAACTAAGTCTGAGGACAAATAGATATTATGGAGCGGTACATTAACAAATCCACACTCTACGCCCTGGATAAGGACACTTGTCCCAGAAGAAGACTTCTCGGAAAATGGCAAGGTATCTGCCAAGATAAGGGATTGAGAAGCTCCGGTATCTCGTAAGATTTTGATAGGGGTAGACTGGTCAGAGTCACTGTTAAGTGACACAAAACCATCTGATAAGAATGGTTCATAAATCTCCATAATAGAATCCTCAGAGACTGACTCTTTACAAGTTCTGGTCAGTATAGGGTTTTCTTCATGGATACAAGACTGTGGTTTAGCCTTTAAGGAGGTGAGGCCTGTTGGTTTAGCACTATCTAGATTTTCTCTTTCTTTCTTTCGTTTCAGTGCCAAACATTCAGAAATAATGTGGCCAGTTTTCTTACAATAATTACAAATTGGCTGGGATAAGGGATTTTGTCCTTTGTTTTCACTAGAAAATTTGGGTTTTGGACTGGAATTGTCAGTTGGATTACTGGGATTGGCTTTGGGACCGGACTGAGGGGAATATGGTTTTGACTGAGGGGTAATTTGCTTTGATTGAGGGTTATATGGTTTCCTAGGATATGGCTTGTTGACAAATGAAGCCTTATGAGTCAAAGCATTATCATCAGCTAAACGTGCTGCTGTTTCCAAGTTTTCAACTTCTCTTTCGTTCAAGAAAGCCTTAACATCAGAATTTATGCACCGTTTGAATTCTTCAACAAGCATGAGCTGCCTTAGCTTTGCATGATCAGAACCTACTTTCTTTGAAGAGCACCATCTATCAAATAGTTGTTCTTTTGTTCTGGCAAATTCAACATGAGTCTGGTCATGATCTTTTCTACAATCCCTAAATTTCTGCCTGTATGCCTCAGGGACCAACTCATAAGCCTTAAGAATAAGTTCCTTTACTGTATCATAATCTGAGCTTTGCTCAAGAGAAAGCTGAGTGTAAATTTCTCGAGCTTTACCAATTACAACACTTTGCAAAAGCAAGGTCCAGTGCTCTTTTGGCCATTTCAAGTTTTCTGCCACCTTCTCAAAATGTAAAAAATATTTGTCAACCTCTTTTTCTTGAAATGGAGGAACGAGACGAATGTGTTTCGTGACATCAAATACCATACTAGTGGCCAAAGGCAAAGATTTTGATTTAGATTTGCCTTGTAACTCAAGCTCTTTCATTTTTAACTCAAATTGTAACTTTTCCTTTTCAATTTCAAGCCGTTCTTTTTCAATTTCAAGCTTTTCTGCTCTTTCTAACTTTTCTCGTTCCATTTCCCTTTGTTTTTCCTTCTCTCGTTCTTCCATTTCTAGTCTTAATTTCTCAAGTTCTAATTTTTCTCTATGCATTCTATCTTCTCGTTCTATAGTTTCTAACCTTATTCTCTCTTCTCGCTCCTCTTTCTCCCTTCTTATTCTCTCCTCTTGATCTAATCTTAATTTTTCTAATGTAATTTGATTTTTTATTTCAATTTCTCTCAGCTGCAAGTCAGTCTGAGTGACTAGAATCTTAGAGGTAGCCGAGGAATCAAAAATTTCCTCGTCAACAAAAAACTGAATCAAAATGTTCTTAATTTCATGTTTTAACATGGAAGTCTTGATATTTGACAACCCATAATGATCAGCTATGTCTAAGAGGTCACTCTTTTTGGCCTTATCTAACAGCTCCTAAGAAGGCGCAGCAATAAAGTCACTTAGTTTGAATGACATGGTTGCTTTTTGCTGGCTTTAGCTATTTAAACAGCAAACAGTGAAGATACTTTAGAATTTTAAATAAATTTGGTGCACAAGAAATTTCAATCCCGGACTCGAGCCCCCAATTCTGTTACGTGCCAGGCGTAACTAGAAGATTAAGGAAACCAACAAGTTGGTTAGCCAGCAACAAGCTTTGTTTAAAATTTAACAAATCTATTTAGAAGTGATTTAACCAGTAATTACATGTGAAACAATCAAAAGCATATATACAATCAAACAAAAATGAATGTACAATACCTTTCAAGATGTTAATTCCCTTAAAGAATGTCTGAATGTCCCTCAGAATTTTTTAACACAAGTCTGTATCAGTTTCTGATCCCAAGAATTAAAGTTTGTTTCAAAATAGCACTATGTCCCAATCCAGAATCGAATATCACAAAGTAATCCAAGAATAAGTTTAAATTCCAGTAAGATAGATTTTGACTTCTTAATAGTAACAGTACCCAAAGATTGTCCTTATGAAAATTTGTAGCCCTTATATAGCACCGAGGAACATTCAGGATTCTTCCAGCAAATTCTATGATATCATATACTAAAAATAACAAGTTGTTTACCAAAATTTAATGTTCTGGAATATTGTAGAGAGGCTATTATCCTTCCAGAAAACTCAACAATATTCTTTTGACATAAAAAAGATTTTTCTAGAAGATTCTACATCTTTGGTTCTTCCAGATTTTTCCGTCAAAGAACAATTTGAAATTTCTAGAAAATTCTGAAGTAAACAACCTGTTTATGTCCAATATCTGGGACACTAAAAGTAAATAATTGCTAAGGACAACAAGTAAACATCATATGTATAACATCATACTTTCCTGGGCATACTCCCTTGGGAAGTTTACCAGTACTGAATGCACACCTTTCAACAAGTAACTGTCATACATAACACCATCAATTGGTTTACAAGACATTGCGTCAGAAAGACTAATTTCAACAGTTTTTATGGAAACTGACCTTGAAAATTAGGTCAAGGTCACCAAAATCTAATCAACTCTGAGCCTCCTCCCAACAATGCTCTTGTGCAAGTTTGGTCAAAATCCATTCATTTGTTCAGAAGATATCGCGTCGGAAAACCTAATTTGATCAGTTTTCATGGGCTGGTGACCTTGAAAATGAGGTCAAGATCACCAAAATCTAATCAACTCTTTCCCCCCTCCCAACCATGTATCTATACAAGTTTGGTAAAAATCCATCCACTGGTTCAAAACGTATCACGTCGGAAAGAAGCTACGCGGACGCGGACGCCGACGGGATCTGCACCAAAAACAATATGTCCCCCACCTTCGGTTGGGGGGACATAATGTATGTTTAAAGGAACTTGAACCTTATGTACATTTTCATATTCTTATTTAAGTTCGGTAACTGAGTGGCCATCTATTGGGAAATAGCTGCTCACTCAGCTTACGATATGTTTTCTAAGACGATGTGTTTTCTAAGTATAAGTGCCTAATTGTCAATTTAGTTTTTCCCACCTAGGTTTTTGGAGTGATTGTTTTTCTGATTGCGCCTTTTCCTGATCATTGCCTACTTGTTCCACCGCATGGGAAAACCAACAATCTGCACAGGCGAAAACAAAGGTGCAGATCAGCTACGCAGTAACTGCGAAGCTGATCAGCACCTTTGTTTTCGCTACACAGATAGTACAATTCCTCTAATTTCTAAATTCAAATTTTCCAGCCTCTAGCCATTTTCTGTGACTGTACAGCCCGGTTTGTGTCGGACCTGGTCGGAACCCAAATTGCTGGTTTTCTCATGCACAGGCTCATTTGTGAATTTTTTTGCCTCATGACTGAATTCAAAGTTCCTGTTAATAAAGACAAATCAAGCTTTTTAGATACCTAGAGTTCAAGAACTTGCTAACATTCTCACAAAATATAAGTCACGAGAAAATTTCCAAACATACAGTATTATGCAAACAATTAATTAAGTCTCAAATAATTTTACAAACTGTAAAACTACATGTAGTGATATATGCAGATGAAAAACATGACTTTCCAGATTTCTTTGCTAAACATAGATCAAGTGTGCATAAAAGTAGTACCTCAAAGCCTTAATTAGTAACAAATGACCTTTTACATTTAGATGGTTATGCTGGTGGAGAATAGTCTTGAAGGTCACAATGTAGGTACTGACAATGTTGGCATTTTTCTATGCCATCTATGTTCTAAAACTTAAAATCTAAACAAATATGTCCTTACTTCGTTATGTTGATAATCAACCAATGACCTTGCCTTGACCCCATAGTCCTCAAGGTCACGGCGTAGGTAGATGGGGTAGATGTCAGTGCTTCTGTCACTCAGTTTGTCGACTCGCATCTGGTAGTCCAGCAGATGGTTTGTTACATCCTGGAAAACATGTGGGGATTGATTAACCATTATGGTTAAATTATTTTTGTTGAAATGTGCAAATCAAGGGCCAGTTGTTCAAAATTAACGATGTCTTTAGTTAAGGATTCGTTAAAATTTCAAATGGCAAGATCACATATACACTGTTACGTTTTGTTGATAAAAAGTGAGAATCCTTTGCATTGCCTTACTGCTCAGCAGCCATGAAAAATGAAAATGAGAATGTCTAATGTTTCTTTAATGTCTGGAAAATCTCTGTGAAAATTCAAATACTTGTGCAACACAATTTTTAGTCGTTCACAGCATCCCAAAGCTACTTAGTCTTTTTGTCGAGTCAAAGCCACCTAAATATCTGGTATACAATGAATGGTATAAATCTCGTACAATGAAGTTTCCAAATATCTGTGTCAAACTCACCCTGATGTGTTGTATCATTGTTTCCGGTTCAAGAGTTTCAACTTTTTCTCTCATTCTTTCAGAGTCCAACCAGGATAAATAGATCTGTAGATCTTCACTTAGGTACTGGGCATCATGGAAGAACTGAAATTATCCAAGAAAGGTTTTAAAATCAGAAAATATGGCCATAAATTAAAGCTGTAACTTAAAACTGCCTCTAATTCTTAGATACATACTATCTAGTAACTAGAGAAAGCCATAGGTAATGTTTACATGTAGTTATGACAATCAGAGCTCAGTTGTTCAAAACTCTGTTTGCTTAATGCTGTCATTAAGCCCTCCATTTGTTTACCCTATATCAACTTCAAAAGCAAATATACTGTTATTTTTTGTTGAAAAAATGTGAGGATTCTCACATTTTATTAACAAAAATAATGTGTATTTGTAATATTGCCATTTGAAATTTTAACGCATCGTTAACTAATGACATCATTAATTTTGAACTGGCCCCAGGTGTCACAACCACATCAACTACGTCTAGAATGTTGAACAGCTGAGTATGAAAAGCCATTTTAGACTTATTTTGCTATATACATGTACAATCAAAAGACATATTCACAACTTTCGGAAAACTCCATATATATAGACTTCAACATGAAAATACACAGACATCTATGGAGTTTTCCAAAAGTGGCAAATAATACTGTCTGTTGACTGTATCTATACATTTTAATCTTGTTATAACACATGTTAGATAGCTAACACAGAAACAGTCTTAGAATAATAACTAATACATGTAATAATTAGCAGCATTGTTCATATGGGCCTCCATACATTTACCAAAAGTTTTTAGCCAATTCCAGCTGTTGTATAGAGTACACGCAATCCTGCAATCCCAGCCATTAACTCTTTAATATATATGGAAATGTACGCTGCTTATGGGAGAAAGTATGTCATTAAAGTACTTTCGCAATACGGAAGCAAATAAATTACCTGGTGGTAATCAGCAGCATTGTTCATATGGGCCTCCATACATTTACCAATTGTTTTTAACCAATCCCAGCTGTTTCGTAGAGAGTATACACAATCCTGCAAAGATAAAAGATACAATGTAAATATGAAGTTTTCTGTTTGCTTATATTAAGGTTCAACATCACACTCAACAAATTTTCAGTCATTTTGAGACAGAGCCACTGCTTCCTTGGGATAGTGTCTAAACAATAACAGCGGAGGTAGGTTGCTAACCTAGGACCTCTCAATAGTCTTGTACTCTACTTCTATGCCACTGCACTCCACAAGTGCTATGCAGGTGACTCTCGTTCACTCCAACTTGAGTGGACCGAACTTATCACTTCGAGTTATCAGTATTACGAGTTAACCAATTCATGACATCATAGCTACCAAAATTGTGACGTACATGTATACGTAACCTTGCACATGTAATGCACATGTAATGCATGCACAAGTTTTATAAATGGGTTGAAATAAAATAAATTACAATGTTTGGTGTTTTATTTTCATTTGGGTTTCAATATTTTTCAAAAGATGTGTGACTTACTCTATGCATTCTGGATGACTGTTCCATATGTTCTTGTCGAAATACACTGTCGAACACTGGCCGCCTCTCTGTGAGGTATAGTGCCCGTTCTTCCACCTCAGACTGAACATTCTGTAACAAAGGAGAATGGAAATTCTTAATTATTGTACAACCCATACTCAAAGGGGGAATCTAATGTACCAGTCATTTGTAACCACCAACCCCCCCCCCCCCCTAAAGTGCGGGGCAATTACTTTTCAAGTGTCCCCGCAGTGCAGGGGAAATGACAGCTAGGGTATTGACATTAGGATCCTTACCCCAGGGAGATTTTCTATTGCAAAGGATGGGGCAAAGAGCAAAGTTTTGACATCCAGTTTGTCCCCTGGGGGTGGGGCTTATAGCAGGGCACTGAAAGCTGAAAAGTCATAATCCCCACCCTTCCCTGTAGGTGCGGGAGCAGTGGTTAC
Organism: Rugalucina vietnamica; assembly: GCA_964017185.1. Classification (NCBI taxonomy): domain Eukaryota; kingdom Metazoa; phylum Mollusca; class Bivalvia; order Lucinida; family Lucinidae; genus Rugalucina; species Rugalucina vietnamica. The sequence goes on from OZ024884.1 coordinate 30,400,722, forward strand.
AAATGACTGGTGCATTAAATTTGAAATTTCAAACTTCTAGCCTTCTTCTTTGGTTGTACTGGCCAGTTTTCGTCGGACCTGATCAGAAATCTAGATTGCTGTTTTTTATGAAGTGGCTCATATGTCAGTGCAATAATGAAGATTTTTACAACTATCTTATATTGCAAAAACTTCATATTCATGAATGAAAGTCAAGTCACCTGTATAAAAACACCTGTGCAAATAGGTCATATGATCATTCTATACATTTTATCACCCACCTACCAGAAATTTCACAAAATTTCATCCCCAAAAACTTCAATTATCAAAATTCTTGCATGGTGGCACTAGCAAAATTGAAACTGAGGGGCTCCAAAAAAGGGCATTTTTAAAATTGCTAACGTCGCATACACTGATCAGACTGCCCTGGGAGTCTGAATCTAGTGATGTTTGCTTAGCATTTGTTGGAAAATCTACACGTTTTCTCGTTCAATCGCTCACTGTGGGTGGTGTCAAATGGTTGACAAAAGTTCACACAATGTTCAACTTAAAGGAAACATACAATTTTCCCAAAATTAACTCATCATAAATATGTCAGTGTAATGACCGGTGTGTAAAAAGAGAAATGAGACGCCGCATGGAAAAACCAACAATCTGCATAGGCAAAAACAAAGGCACAGATCAGCTTCGCGGTAACCGCGAAGCTGATCAGCGCCTTTGTTTTCGCTACTCGGATAGTACAATTCCTCCTCTACTAAACTGCAAAATTTCAAGCTTCTAGCCTGCTTCTGTAGCTGTACAGCCCGGTTTGTGTCGGACCTGCTCGGAAACCACATTGTTGGTTTTCCCACGAGGCAGCTCAAATTAAAGACATGTAAGCAGTACAGAAAGATCTGTTTTGTGGGCTATCATTTGAGTCATGATAGGGGAAAATACAAGTTCATGTATGCAAAAATGTAAAATGTTCTATCTAAAATTCTAAAACATTACATGTTATAAAACCAAGCTGATTTCTTATTAAAATGTTGTAAAACTACCAACAAAAAAAAAACTATGTTTAACTGCAGTGCTAAATGGTCCCAAATAAAGACTGCAATTTTTCTTGAATTTTTTCTTTAATGCTCAATACCTTCTTAGTGCTATCATCATAAATACCAAAACTGGGCTAGGGCCATGCTAGGCTTTAAATTTCTATTTGCTGATAGATTTTCAAAATACATGTACATGTAATAGCAAATCATGTGTTGGAATGTTTCAAAGTAAAGTGAGAACAAATATTGGAAATTGACAGCAATACATAAAATGAAGCAGATGTGTTTTATCTGTCTTATAATCAAAACCCTTATGGGCGATCAAAATGCATGTCAATCAAGCATCAACCTATATTGTATGTTTATTATGCTGAGAAACTTATAAATGAGCCGCCTCATGGGAAAACCAACAATCTGCATATGCGAAAAACAAAGACGCAGATCAGCTTCGCGGTAACCGCGAAGCTGATCAGCGCCTTTGTTTTCGCTACTCGGATAGTACAATTGCTCCTCTACTTAAATCCGAAATTTCAAGCTTCTAGCTCTTTTCTGTACTTGTACAGGCCGGTTTGTGTCGGACGTGTTTGGAAACCACATTGTTGGTTTTTCCACGAGGCGGCTCAAATAATTAATGTACTTTGACAAGGCTGATTTGTCTTTGCTTAAGACATGCAAAATAGCATTTACAACGCACAATGTAAAAAAAGTTCAGACTTCACAAATGTGCAGATTGATCTGTCTTTCATATGAACACGGACAGTACATAGCCTTTATTGGATCCGAGATATGAACAATTTTTGCCATGTTTTCGTCTTATGAGACTTTCCCATCTTTGTTGACAAAATATTCAGATAACCGGAGCCATGCCATGTACATTTGAAAACAAGAAACATTCAAAACAATCTGTGAAACCATGCAGTGGAAGAACTGCCGTTGTTGCTTATTTTCTAGACTGTGTAATGCCTCTACTTTTTTAACCTGAAATTTTCAGGCTCTATCTAGTTTCAAGAACTTCGGAGAGCCAGTTTATATCTGTTTTGCAAATGCCATAAACAGGTTTTCTCACTTTACGGCTTGAGTTGATTGATGCAATAGTTTGTGACATAAAAACACCTTGAAAGTCAAAACCATTTAAAATATGATGTATGGGCTCTAAGCACAACATTAAGTTGATTTAAAATGTCTGAAAAATAAATTCTTCATCATTTTTCCTTTTCCTTTTTTTTTTTTTTTTTTTTTTTATCTCGTACTGGGTGAGAGATATGAAATAGGAAATAAGATGTTAAAGCATTCTTTTGTTACAATGATCATTGTAAAACAGTGTTTAACTGCATATGTGAAAACAAAGGTGCTCACTCACATATCTGTGGTTATCATCACGGTTGGGCTGATAACGAGAAATCATGTACTTTGAACGGAGAGTGCGTATTATGCCTGCATGCGACATTGTCATGCAAACGGGATATGTGACGTCTGAGGCTTATTTTTGAATTTAAGTTCAATGTCCCTTTCAAGATTAGTTCAGCTCATATGAGACGGGCCAATCAGTAGATGGGGAGAAAACTGGAGAACCCCCGAGAAAAAAACACCTGGCACACCCGCAAGCAGAACTTGGCTTGTCTCACATGTGGCCAGCGCCGGGCTCAAACCCACACTAGACACAGAGGTGAGATGATCTAGTGATTAAGAAACAGCGCTCTTAACCGCTCGGCACGGGGGCCGCCATCAGGTTTAATGACTTCACGCAATTGTTATGTCCTTTTTATGGTGCCTTTTTCTTTTTCAACCCGGAAATCGACATTTTTCGCATTTCTAAATACAAATACAAGATATAGAAGATGTGATGACATTTTGGTCACCCTAATAAGTATCAACCCTCAACCATTATCAGCTCTCGAACTAAAGCTCTTGGCTTGATAATGGAGTCTAGGGTTGATACTGCGGGCGATAAACAAAATGCCCATGCGATAATCTCTCAATAGAATCTGAGAGTCATGGTTAACAATTCATGCAGCTGAACATTTGATGTGTTTCCCAGTAAGCTGTGGTCAGAACTCGCTAAACTTGTACAATACTAACCTGGAAGAGGTTTTCACATTCACTGACATACAGCACTGCTTCAAGGCATCTCTTCTTCTGTAATGCTTGATCCTGAAAAATATACATGTCTGGGTAAATGCCTGGTCATTACTGGTACTTAAATCACAAGCAGTCAATGTGGGCAAAAACCCTTGATATTTCCCATGGAGAGTTCAGTGATCTGGGGGTCATTTTTTAACCCATTTTTGACAAATGGATTCTCCGACCATTATCATTTGGAAGAGCCCACTTTCATTTTAGGGGCATCAGAAGTGATTTTGAATTTTGATTCCATTTTTCGATGAAATTCCACTAAGCTAACAGAATAGCCCTAGATGGGATGCCGCATTCTTCTGCAGCGTCACATCTGCGGCTATACTGTTTGCGTATGTCCCACAGAAAGGATGCCAGGCTTACCAGTTAACTTTTCAAATGATTTCTATTTGAAGTAGATTGTATCAAATGTACTTTTATAATAAAATTCATAGAATTCTTTTCAACTTATGGGTATATCAGGTCATTTTAGGCTAGGTCAGTTTAGACCTTAACTAGAAATTGGCTGCAAGCAAGGCTTTCAGTATACCCCCCGCAAAATTATCTAAGGCTAATAACTTCCTTTAAGTCAAACATGCAAAACATTTGTCAAAAATATCTTTTCAGCATTATAATCCTTCATGAAAATCCTCCGTATGTCTGACTCATGTCTGTAAGGTATTAAATAATATACTGAAAGCTCAGGGAGTAAAATTATTGTTGATTTCACTGTACACTGTTGATCATTATTTATCATGAGAAATGGTCAAAAACTGGCTATGCTAAAAAAAAGCTGTAAATTTGTCAAAAATAAATTATTCAGCATAAGAATTATTCATGCACATCTGAAATATATCTGGAACAAGTGTGCAAAGAATTCAAATGAAACAATGAAAGCACTAGGAGGACTTGATTTCATAAAGTATGCTCTACCAGCCGTATTGTATATTAGCGATGGTTGAAAAATGTCTAAGTTGAAAAATGCTGTAAATTTGTCAAAAAATATTTTTTCACCAATAAAATTCTTTATGCACATCTTCAACATGTCTGTAACATGTCTGCAAAGTATTGAAAAGAATTACTGAAAGCCCCAGGAGGAGTTGGATTTCACAAAGTATGTACTATCAACCATAATTGAATATAAGCAGAAATGGTCAAAATTGGCTAAGTTTAAAAAGCTGTAAATTTGTCAAAACTAAAATTTTCAGCATAAAAATTCTTCATGCACATCTTCAATATATCTGGAACAAATCTGCAAAGAATTAAAAAGAAACAATGAAAGCCCTAGGAGGAGTTGATTTCACAAAGTATGCACTTCCATCCATTATTGTATGTAAGCAATAGTCGAAAAATGGCTAAGTTTAAAAATGCTGTAAATTTGTCAAAAACTATTTTTTCAGCATTATAATTCTTCATGCACATCTTCAATATGTCTGTAACATGTCTGCAAAGTACTGAAAAGAAATACTGAAAGCCCTAGGAGGAGTTGATTTCACAAAGTATGTATGTAAGCAATAGTCGAAAAATGCCAAAGTTAAAAAATGCTGTAAATTTGTCAAAAAATATTTTTTCAGCATTATAATTCTTCATGCACATCTTCAATATGTCTATAACATGTCTGCAAAGTACTGAAAAGAAATACTGAAAGCCCTAGGAGGAGTTGATTTCACAACGTATGTATGTAAGCAATAGTCGAAAAATGGCAAAGTTAAAAAATGCTGTAAATTTGTCAAAAATTATTTTTTCAGCATTATAATTCTTCATGCACATCTTCAATATGTCTGTAACATGTCTGCAAAGTACTGAAAAGAAACACTGAAAGCCCTAGGAGGAGTTGATTTCACAAAGTATGCACTACCAACCATTATTGAATATAAGCAATTATAGAAAATTTGCTAAGTTAAAAATGCTGTAAATTTGTCAAAAATGATTTTTTCAGCATCACAATTGTTCATGCACATCTGCAATATATCTGAAACATATCAGCAAAATATTAAAAGGAAACATTGAAAGCTGTAAGAGGAGTTGATTTCACAAAGTATGTACTTTCAGTACTATGGCAAACATGTTATAGGAAGACTTAAAAAGTCCCATAACTCTTGCAATACTGACCCTTTGGCCCCTAAATTCATACCACACATGTATTGTCTGATGGTGCAAGTGTGGTGAAAATTTGAAACAGATCAGGCAAAAGCTACTCAAGTTATTCAGCAAAGATGTCCAAATGTTGACGGAATGACGGAATGACGGAATGACGGAATCACGGAATGACGGAATCACGGAATCACGGACAGGCTGAAAACAGTATACCCCCCTAAAACTTCGTTTTGCGGGGGGTATAAAAATGAATATATGATTATCAAAATCCTGACTTTTGCATGCTAATTTTGTTTGTGAATATCAAAATTTAGGCATTGTGTGGCCTGTATGCAGATAATTTTAGAAAATATACTGTTTACTCATATGCAAAATGTGGATGTGCTATACACAAGTAAGTATGATAAATAGTGACATTTTGTCCATATAGTTTTTATCAATCTGAAATTCCAAGACTTTTACTTGCCGCAATAGTTTGCACCATGGCAAACAGTTTGCACCGTGGCAAGTCAGAAAGCCATAAAAAAACAGGTTTTCTTGAGACTACTATACATATTTTTCTTTCTATACCTAACATTTTTTTTATACAATGAAGTATAAAATTTCTTGGGGGCAACTCATCATGATACAAGATCAGTATCAACCACTTGTTTATACAGTCAAATTACATTTCCTATTAAACAGGCAAGTGGTTTAGGTACTATGTCAAGGAGGCTTCTATAAAATTATCTTTATCAAGATAAAAATATTTTTAGAATTTCATGTAACATGAAACAACATTTATTTTAGGCCTTAGCCTCATATTACAGTTAACTACAAATCACAATGACAATGCAGACATCTTTCAGTGTGTACTTGGATAAAATTACCCGACCAATAGTTTTGCAGCAAAACAGAAATATAATAGAAACCAGAAATGAAATCATGTTTGACTAGTTTTGAGTAAGATGCAATTTCAATGAGTCTATTAGTACTGTATTTTTATAAGCAGGAAGTTCATTCAAAATATTTTTGTGGACAATATGTTGTTGCATTCACTTTTATGATTCGAACAAGTACACTTAATCTTTTTTTAGAGGCCGTATAAAAGATGATTTTATTTGTGTTATCATTGTTTGATACCAGTAGTTTTTTAACCAATTTTGCCAAGTTGTCATTTAAACAATATTTTCATCTCAGACCACCATGACCCGAGTTGCTTAAAATGGTATAAACTAGAATTGTCAGAGAATCTGACTATAGCCCCGCTTCTCAGCTTTTTTGCACGGTGAAAAAAACAATGACAGGTAACTATCACAAGCTAGATCTTGTCAATATTGATGCGCATACAAAATTTGGTCTGATTATGTCAATTCGTTCTCAAGATATTGAGCGGAAACAAAATTCTGACCTCAATAAAGGACCATAACTCCGTCAAAATTTTGCGAAAAATGACAGGTAACAATCCCAAGCTAGATCTTGTCAATGATGATGTGCATACAAAATTAGGACGGATTCTGTCAATTCCTTCTCGAGATATTGAGCAGAAATGAAATTCTGACGTCAATCAAGGGCCATTTTGCGAAAAATGACGGGTAACAATCCCAAGCTAGATCTTGTCAATGATGACATGAATACAAAATTTGGTCGGCTTCTGTCAATTCGTTCTCAAGATATTGAGCGGAAACGAAATTCTGAAGTCAATCAAGGGCCCTAAGTCCGTCAAAATTTTGCGAAAAATGATGGGTAACAATCCCAAGCTAGATCTTGTCAATGTTGATGTGCATACAAAATTTTGTTCGATTCTGTCTATTCATTCTCAAGATATTGAGCGGAAACAAAATTCTGACGTCAATCAAGGGCCGTAACTCCATCAAAATTTTGCAAAAAATGACGGGTAACAATCCCAAGCTAGATCTTGTAAATGATGATGTGCATACAAAATTTGGTTGGATTCTGTCAATTCGTTCTCAAGATATTGAGCGGAAACGAAATTCTGACGTCAATTAAGGGCCGTAACTCCGTCAAAATTTTGCGAAAAATTACGGGTAACAATCCCAAGCTAGATCTTGTCAATGTTGATGTGCACACAAAATTTGGTCGGATTCTGTCACTTCGTTCTCAATATATTGAGCGGAAACGAAATTCTGACGTCAATCAAGGGCCGTAACTCCGTCAAAATTTTGCGAAAAATGACGGGTAACAATCCCAAGCTAGATCTTGTCAATTATGACGTGCATACAAAATTTGGTTGGATTCTGTCAATTCGTTCTCAAGATATTGAGCGGAAACGAAATTCTTACGTCAATCAAGGGCCGTAACTCCGCCAAAATTTTGCAAAAATGACGGGTAACAATCCCAAGCTAGATCTTGTCAATGTTTATGTGCATACAAAATTTGGTCAGATTCTGTCTATTCTTTCTCAAGATATTGAGCGGAAACAAAATTCTGAAGTCAATCAAGGGCTGTAACTCCGTCAAAATTTTGCTAAAAATGACCGGTAACAATCCCAAGCTAGATCTTGTCAATAATGGCGTGCATACAAAATTTGGTTGGATTCTGTCAATTCGTTCTCAAGATATTGAGGGGAAACAAAATTCTGACGTCAATTAAGGGCCGTAACTCCGTCAAAATTTTGCGAAAAATGACGGGTAACAATCCAAAGCTAGATCTTGTCAATGTTGATGTGCACACAAAATTTGGTCGGATTCTGACACTTCGTTCTCAATATATTGAGCGGAAACGAAATTCTGATGTCAATCAAGGGCCATTACTCCGTCAAAATTTTGCGAAAAATGAAGGGTAACAATCCCAAGCTAGATCTTGTCAATGTTGATGTGCACACAAAATTTGGTCGGATTCTGTCAATTCGTTCTCAAGATATTGAGCGGAAACAAAATTATGACGTCAATCAAGGGCCGTAACTCCGTCAAAATTTTGCGAAAAACTAGAATTGTCAGAGAATCTGACTATAGCCCCGCTTCTCAGCTTTTTTGCAGGGTGAAAAAAACAATGACAGGTAACTATCACAAGCTAGATCTCGTCAATATTGATGCGCATACAAAATTTGGTCTGATTATGTCAATTCGTTCTCAAGATATTGAACGGAAACGAAAGTCTGACCTCAATAAAGGGCCATAACTCTGTCATAATTTTGCGATAAATGATGGGTAACAATCCCAAGCTAGATCTTTTCAATGATGATGTGCATACAAAATCTGGACGGATTCTGTCAATTCAATCTCAAGATATTGAGCGGAAACGAAATTCTGAAGTCAATCAAGGGCCGTAACTCCGTCAAAATTTTGCGAAAAATGACGGGTAATAATCCCAAGCTAGATCTTGTCAATGTTGATGTACATACAAAATTTGGTCGGATTCTGTCAATTTGTTCTCAAGATATGAAGTGGAAATGAAATTCTGACATCAATCAGGGGCCATAGCTCCGTCAAAATTTTGCGAAAAATGACAGGTAACAATCCCAAGCTAGATCTTGTCAATGATGACGTGCATACAAAATTTGGTTGGATTCTGTCAATTTGTTCTCAAGATATTGAGCGGAAACAAAATTCTGACGTCAATCAAGGGCCATAACTCTGTCAAAATTTTGCGAAAAAACATTCCCAAGCTTGATCTTGTCAATGTTGATGTGGGCACAAAATTAGGTCGGATTCTGTCAATTCGTTCTCAAGATATTGAGCTGAAACGAAATTCTGATGTAAATCAAGGGCTGTAACTCCGTCAAAATTTTGCGAAAAATGATGGGTAACAATCCCAAGCTAGATCTTGTCAATGATGACGTGCATACAAAATTTGGTCGGATTCTGTCAATTTGTTCTCAAGATATTGAGCGGAAACGAAATTCTGACGTCAATCAAGGGCCGTAACTCCGTCAAAATTTTGCGAAAAATGATGGGTAACAATCCCAAGCTAGATCTTGTCAATGTTGAAGTGCATACAAAATTTGGTCGGATTCTGTCAATTCGTTCTCAAGATATTGAGCGGAAACGAAATTCTAACGTCAATCAAGGGCCGTAACTCCGTCAAAATTTTGCGAAAAATGACGGGTAACATTCCCAAGCTAGATCTTGTCAATGATGACGTGCATACAAAATTTGGTTGGATTCTGTCAATTAGTTCTCAAGATATTGAGCGGAAACGAAATTCTGACGTCAATCAAGGGCCGTTAACTCGGTCAAAATTTTGCGAAAAATGACAGGTAACAATCCCAAGCTTGATCTTGTCAATGTTGATGTGCGCACAAAATTTGGTCGGATTCTGTCAATTCGTTCTCAAGATATTGAGCGGAAAAGAAATTCTGACGTCAATCAAGGGCCGTTACTCCGTCAAAATTTTGCAAAAAATGACGGTCAACAATCCCAAGCTAGATCTTGTCGATGATGATGTGCATACAAAATTTGGTCGGATTCTGCCAATTCGTTCTCAAGATATTGAGCGGAAACGAAATTCTGACGTCAATCAAGGGCCGTCACTCTGTCAAAATTTTGCGAAAAATGACGGGTAACAATCCCAAGCTAGATCTTGACAATGTTGATGTGCACACAAAATTTGGTCGGATTCTGTCAATTCGTTCTCAAGATATTGAGCGGAAACGAAATTCTGACGTCAATCAAGGGCCGTAACTCCGTCAAAATTTTGCGAAAAATGACGGCCAACAATCCCAAGCTAGATATTGTCAATGTTAATGTACATACAAAATTTGGTCAGATTCTGTCAATTGGTTCTCAAGATATAGAGGGGAAACGAAATTCTGACGTCAATCAAGGGCTGTAACTCTGTCAAAATTTTGCGAAAAATGACGGGCAACAATCCCAAGCTAGATGTTGTCAATGTTGATGCATGTACAAAATTTGGTCAGATTCTGTCAATTTGTTCTTGAGATATTGAGCAGAAACAAAATGCAAAAATGCTCACGGAATGACGGAATCACGGAACCACGGAATCACGGAACCACGGAAGGACAGGGTGAATCCAGTATAGCCCCACTTTTCCAAAGCGGGGCTATAATGACGGGTAACAATCCCAAGCTAGATCTTGTCAATGATGATGTGCATACAAAATTTGGTCGGATTCTGTCTATTCGTTCTCAAGATATTGAGCGGAAACAAAATTCTGACATCAATTAAGGGCCGTAACTCCGTCAAAATTTTGCGAAAAATGATGGGTAACAATCCCAAGCTAGATCTTGTCAATGTTGATGTGCACACAAAATTTGGTCGGATTCTGTCACTTCGTTCTCAATATATTGAGCGGAAACGAAATTCTGACGTCAATCAAGGGCCGTAACTCCGTCAAAATTTTGCGAAAAATGACAGGTAACAATCTCAAGCTAGATCTTGTCAATTATGACATGCATACAAAATCTGGTCGGATTCTGTCAATTCGTTCTCAAGATATTGAGCGGAAACAAAATTCTTACGTCAATCAAGGGCCGTAACTCCGTCAAAATTTTGCGAAAAATGACAGGTAACAATCCCAAGCTAGATCTTGTCAATGTTGATGTGCATACAAAATTTGGTCAGATTCTGTCTATTCGTTCTCAAGATATTGAGCGGAAACGAAATACTAACGGAATCACGGAATCACGGAATCACGGAATGACGGAACCACGGAATCACGGAACCACGGAAGGACAGGGTGAATCCAGTATAGCCCCACTTTTTCAAAGCGGGGCTATAATTAGGTTTACCATGGTCTGGGTGTGCCAGTGGCACCACTGCATGCAATAATGCACTTCTTGTTGACACTTGCATTATCCCTATGTACCAGTACATATGCAAAAAAAACAATGCTATATCTAAGACTCGTACCATTTTCATCGTAATGATTTAGACTCACCTCAAGCAGTCTGTATTCTGATTCTAATTCCTGGAACTCTTTGCTTTGATTCTGAAAAAGTAGAAATACAATCATTTCAAGAAGTAAAGCTTGTGGTCATCAAGATGATCAATGAATGTTGTAGAATCATGAGTGTATAAAGTAATGCTCAATGGAAAGAGGACTAAATGGACCATTTTAATTTTTTTAACACATCATAGTCAAGCTTTTCTCCATTTTGGGAAAGAGCTGCTCACTGAGATTACACTATGTTCTCTTTGTCATTTTGGTTTTCCACCTTGTTTTTAAGGCAATAGTATATTTTGACTCTTTATTAAGACAAAAAGGCCCAGTTTGGTGGTTCCTGGTCATTATCTCTTTTTTTTTCACCATTGAAAAGTGCATGAAATATGGTGCATTGTAGTTTTTTTTTGTTTCAAATAAGTATCATACATCATATGGGCCACAACGTGAGAAAATGTACCTTCAGACAATTATTTGAGTATTAGAAAAACAAAAATACGCTGAATGTATGATGTTTCTTGAGTATGTAACTCTTTATTTGACCAGATTATTTCATTTATTTTGTGAGTTATGGTTTATTTACCATATGAACCCTACAGACGTCATTTGTCCTCAAAAATGACGTCAAAGTTGCGTAATGCAGAGGTCCAGTTACTGGGCTCTAGGGCGAAAAACTTCGCCCTAGGAGCCCAGGAATCGCCCTGGGGAGCCCCAAGGGCTACTAAAACTTCGCCTGCAATTTCTGCAACTTTTTTAAAAGCTCTACTTGTGTAAACAAAAATGTATCATCAAACGAAGTCTTGTGCAATCAACTGGAACATTATCCCTACCTGTCAACACTTCAGACAGCTGGCAGTTGATTAGCTAATCTCTTCAGCATATCAATTACCATTTATTAGGTCATAATTGTGTTAAAATTGACACTTTTCAGTGATCATTCCACAGGTGAGTGATCACAAAATTGCCTGCCATTTTTATCCGGGCCCATTTATCCATGCAGTCAAATGAGAGTAGCATTTGAAAAGTTTACTAGATCCTTCTACACAATTATGCCTTTTTGATGTGGACAGTTATATATCCTAGTAATTAAATTGACATTTTGTGCACAGAAGTTGTTTTTATTTTTATTTAAAGAGATCGTTTTACAAGTTATAGCTTTTCTAAAATTTTTGACCTTTCTGTTTAAAGGTTCTTTTGTTTGTAAAATAATTTTAGTGTTTTCCTAACCCCAAAAAGGAGTCTGATAGAAATATTAACAGAAAATTAGAAGAATATTTCCTTTCCTATTTGATTTGGTCATTAAAAATACAAGGAGCAGTGGAAAACTATATGTTGTATTTCAAATCAAGGATTTTATTTTAAGTCGAAATAATCCAATTCCGTATCATAGGTCGCTTTATTTGTCACTTCTCCCTAGGTCCTAAAACTTCTCCCTAACTTTCTTGGAGGGAGAAGTGATTTCTCCCTATTTTTCAAGGCCAGCAGGACCCCTGGTAATGCATTTCTGCATGTTAGTAGAGCTTACAAAACTCATGCATTTCTTTAAAACTGTGTAAGCACTGGTCAGAACCTATTGCTAAGATAGAAGCATACCATCCTTACAGGCAATATGTCGTAATTATTGTGTCTATTTTTATGATGATGCGGTTGCTATGGTTACCGTTTAATGATACATACAGGAGAACTGTGTGTATTATGGGCTAAAACAAGGGCAGATAACTCAAAATATTGACAATGAATATGTTTTAAAACTCATTCATTTGGTAGCCAAGTGTTCAAAGATTACAAATACAGTATTATTTCTATAATGCATATTACAACATTTTTCCCTTTTTTGCTGCTTTCTACTAGTAATGTCAGAATGTCCGAAGGTACATTTTGTCGCGTTGAGGTTCATATAATTCATATATACATACCTTAGCTTTTCGAAATTCATCAACTTTTCTTTTAATCGGTTTAATTGCCTCAGTCTGTTCTTGGAGACCAGCAAGCTCTTGTTGTATTGCCTGCTGGTTCTGTCGAAAGGGGACAGCCTGGATTGACTCCTAGAAAGAAGGTAAAAATACAGTTTTTAAGACATGGTACCACAGCTAGTGAGATGTATGGATAAGACATGAACACTTTGATTGAGAGGAATCAATCTTTTGATGGTAGATCATAGATATCTGAAGCCATAGCTCAGAGTTTAAAACCTACCTTTGCTAATTGTGCCCCTCTTGGACAGGCATCTATCTTGGCATGACAGAAAAACTGTTGAATGGGACATTACGCAGCTACATAAAACAAGATTTGATTGGCAAGGTGTACTTGCTAATTAATACTTTTCTTTGAAACAATCTGGATTAGATAGGCTGGCATACTACCTAACCCTTCCCCCCCCCCTTTTACCCGGATTACATCTCACACCAAATGACAAGATAACTTTTGATTCTTTCCCCATAAAATGACCTGTTGGGTTGACAAATTTTATATGCAAAGGCATATAGTCAGCAGGGCCCTTGTTAAGAAAATATGAGCAATTAAAATGTGGTGCAATGTTGCAAAATCTTAAGTTGTGGGCTCTCATTTCAGTGCCTAAATGATTGGACCCTTTCGAATGAGTATTCAAAATTAGTGTATTTGTACAGAGGCAGGAAAATTATTTCTTGATTACCAGGACCCAGTTGTTCAAAGCATCGTTAGCTTAACGATATCGTTAAGAAGCAAATATCAGCTAAAGTAACAAATACACTGTTATTTTTTGTTGAAAAAATGTGAGAATCCTTTGCAGTGCAAAGGATTCTCACATTTTTTCAACAAAAAATAACAGTGTATTTGTAATATTCATGTTTGAAATTTTAACAAATCGTTAACTAACGACATTGTTAATTTTGAACAACTGGGCCCAGTAATGCAATAATACAAAATACAAGGTAACTGTAGATAGACAGTCATTATTATTAGACATTGCACAGACATTCTATGCCCCAGGGTATGACTGCACAGTCAACACTTGACACATTGCTTGTGAGAATCAATAACTACCAGACTCGGCAATAGAAAATTTGTTTGTTTGTTTACTTGTTTGTTTATGCTTTATGTCCACAATTAACGGCTAAGGTCATGTTAGGATGGCCAGAACCTATTTACAAGTGGTTGATGTATGATCAAATAGGAGATCCTTAACAATAAACAATAACTACTACTGGAAAGCAGAATTTGACTTGTCTCGACTGTTCCAAAATATTTGTTGAATTTCTAGACAACATTGTTTCAGCCTCGAATGCCAGGACACGTCTTCACAGCCATGCTGAAACCCAAAATACTAACTGCTAGCATCACGATAGCAAAGATCTTTACAATTTGGCACAACATTTTAATTTCAAATTTAGGGCACATAAATCAGGTCGGGCTACAATGACCTAATTATTTACTGTCATGTATCAAATGCAACAGAATTGATGTCATAGGTAATAAAATCTACCCAAAATAATGTTTGAAATTTTGATTAACAAAGATTTCTTTATACTCAAAATGATATATGGTAAACTTTATAATGTGCTAATTAGCTTTAAGCATGAGACCTACAATAAACACCTGTTCATTAATACTTTTTAGGAGCCTCATTATGAACAAATGTATATAAGTGTGGATCCCAAAGGAGTCTGAAGAGGGACCCCCAACACCCATCCTTAATTTCAGAAGATAATTTAATTGTTAATTGATTGCTTTGGGTTGAGCATCCCATCAACAGCTAGAAGGTCATACAAAAATGGGACCTCAGTTTAAAGTCTCATATAAAAGACTGGAGATGCCTGTGATCGAACTTGCCACCCACCCACAATTTCCTGGACAGTTTTCTAATATGCAAACTCTACCATCCAAGCCACTACGATCCAAACAAACCAGCTATAGTATTATAAATGGCAAAGGTGTATGGCTGCACAATAAGCATACATGTATATGTCTGTGAATCCTACATGTAGCTACAACAACTTGAATGTCAAAAGGGCAGAAAAAGAGTGTGGCCCAACATAAGACTCAAACCCAGGGCCTTTTTTGCTATAATATCATACAAGTACTCTACCCATTATGAAAACACATCCATGGCATGATGCAATAAACAGCAATCTTTTCAGCTGAAGAAAAAAAAACTACAAAAAATTGAAAATTTGATCGAAATATTTTTCTAATTTTTGATGAAAACATAGATTCTGGGTACACATTGGATTATGGCTACACATTAGAACCACCTCAGCGAGGCGGTTCTATCTAGTGCCCACAATCTATGTTTTGGAGCAAAAATCAGAAGTATACCCCAGTTTTGCTATATAAAAGTGGGGTATAAGGGGGTATACATTACAGGGACATCGATGTTATCTTGATGGCTAATGATCGAGATACATTATCCACCCTATTTTCTTCTTCTTCCATTAAAATTCAATTCCCTAGGAAACATGGGTATTTTCGAACTAGTGCTGTACATGTGGTAACTTGGTAAGAATCATAATGTCAAAACCCTGTCATTTCCCCTTAACCTGTTAACTGGGGGACAATCAAAACATAATTGCCCCTCATTTAAGATCATGCTTAATTTCTGTGTCATGCTTAATTTCTGTGTTATAATTACTGTGATATTTTATATTTGTTAGTCCGAAGAAAAAGCTCCTGGGAGCTTCAGAATCAGAATCAGAATAGTTTACTGGTGAAACGTCAAACTGACAATACTACACCAGGGGGGATGGGGCTTGACCGGAGGGGATTAGTCCCGAGCTCTCACAAGAGAAGTAAATTTAGACACACAATCATCTGACAATTCAGCAGAGGAGATCAGAGAATCAGGGAGTTCATTCCAATCTCTAATGGTCTGGGGGAAGAAACTGTGTAAATAGGCATTTGTACTTGCTGAAGGTATCTGAAATGCCAAGGAGTGTTGATTCCTACAACGCCTATTTTTGGGGATAAGGTCATCCGTGGGTATTTTTGCTCTCCCTTTTAGACCTTTGTAAAGTAATATAATTCTATTATCCTTCCTTCTTTTCTGCAGGGATTCCCATTTTAGTTTTTTAAGGATGCCAGTCATACTACCTTTTTCATATGTATAGTTCCTAGTTACAAACCTAGCCGCACGCTTTTGCACCTTCTCCAAATCATCTATCAAACCCTCATAATGAGGGTCCCAAACCGAGCTACCATATTCAAGAATAGGTCTCACCAGACCTTTATAGGCAGCTTCTCTCACATCTTGGGGGCAAGAAAACAGATTTCGTCTCAAAAAAACCAAGGGTCCTATTGGCTTTGGTACACACATTGCTGATGTGAGTATTCCATTTTAAATCCTTAGTTATTGTTACACCAAGATATTTGATACTCTCAACATTTTCCAACACAGTACCCTCAAGCTTGTAAGAAGCCTGAATTTTACTAGTACGTTTATTTGTCAGCTGCATCATGTTGCACTTGACAGGTTGAAATCTCATACCCCATTTCCTGGCCCAACTACCTAATCGATCAATATCCTTCTGAAGTTTCACTGTATCCTCCACATTCTTAATTTCACGATAACAAACACAATCATCAGCAAAGAGTCTGATTTCCGATTCAATATCTGAGCTGATATCATTTATATGCAACGAAAACAACAAGGGGCCAAGAACGGTGCCCTGTGGGACACCAGATACAACAGGAGCCCAGTCTGATTTAACGCCATTAACCACAACTCTTTGTTGTCTATAGCAAAGGAAGGCATCAATCCATTTAATTGTCTTCCCACCAATTCCATAACTGAACAATTTGCTTTTAAGGAGTTCATGCGGAGGAGTGTCAAAAGCTTTTTCGAAATCCAAGATAAATGTGTCAACCTGACCTTGATTGTCTAAGATTTTTGCCCAGTCATCAATCACTGTAGCTAACTGGGTTTCACAACTGTGGGATTTCCTGAATGCATGTTGCCTGTCTGACAAAAGTTTATGATGATCCAAATGGGACATGATATTAGAACACACTATATGTTCCAGAAGTTTGCAGGGTACGCAGGTCAAGGAAACTGGACGATAGTTGCAAGCAAGAGACCTGTCAGCCTTTTTGAACAGGGGACAAATGTTTGCTAAAGACCATTCTTTGGGGATTTCACCCGAGTTTATTGATTGTTGAAAAAGATGTGCAAAAACAGGACCTAGTTCAGATGCCAATTCCTTAAGGACTCTGGGATGAAGCTCATCAGGACCTAAAGCTTTCGACGGGTTCAAACCTTTCAGAAGTTTTGTGACACCTTCTTTGGATACCACTATGTCTTCCATAAACGGGGCTTTTCTATTCAGAAGAGGGACCTGGCTATGTTCAGTTTTGGTGAACACATCCGTAAACTGACCATTGAATTCACCAGCCTTTTCAAAATCTGATTCAGCAAGACCACTTCCATTTCGCTTTTTCAAAGGGGGGATACCTTGAACATCTTTTTTCTGACTATTTATGTACCGATAAAAATCTCTTGGATTAGCCTTAACATCACCAACCAAGTTATTTACATACAACTCATGCTGTTTTCTGATATCTGCTTTGATTTCTCTTCTCAAAGTTTCAAATTTCGTTCTAAATTTTGCATTCCCAGTTTTCTTCGCTTTAGCGTGAGTTGCATTTTTTCTACGAATCTTTCTTCTTATTTCAGGAGTTAACCATGGGACTGAGGAAACTGAGCGACTAGTCTTTGATGGGATATGTTTATCCACTGATTCCTGGATAAAAGATGCGATCAAATTAAAGTTTTCTTGAACCGACCGTGTGCCAGAGTAACCGTTGAAATATTTCTCCTTTGCAAATTTAAGGGCATCACCTTTCATAGATTCATAATCACCTTTCTGATATTTATACACCTTTCTCTTAGGTTTCTTGATGGGGGGAATAACTATTTTCAAAGTTCCAGAGACAATGTCATGATCACTAAGCCTGTCCGGGGAATGAATATCAACAAATTGTCCGGGAAGTGAAGTGATAATCAAATCCAATGTGTTTTGTCCTCTTGTGGGGAAGTGCACTACCTGTTCCAATTCGTGGTCACTTATAAGTTCTACCAACTTTGCACCTTCAGACACGCTCAATGAAAAACCTAGTTTGTTGAGTCTATCTGGCCAAACAATATCTCTGAAGTTGAAATCACCCATGACATGGACCGAGGGGGGTTTGTTTCCTTTATGTAAAGTTTTCACCTTTTCAAGTTGGTCTTTGAATAACTCAAGTTCCTCTATCTTACCATCTGGAGGTCGATACCAACTTGCCACAAAATGGGAAGTTTTGTTCGCAAATACCTTTACCCAAACTGATTCGGAGCCGTTTTCCAATTCAGTGATCGGCATATGAGGAATATCTTTGTGTATAAGTAACATCACACCACTGCCGTCAAGAGTTCTATCTTTTCTATACACATTGTAAGGACAAGTTTCTGGGAACAATTCTGAAGTTGAAATAGTGTTGTCAATTTTAGTTTCTTGAATTGCAACAATCTGAGGTTGATGGAGATCAAGAAATGCCAACAACTCAAGTTTTTTACCTCTAATACTATTGATATTTATGCTTGAGAATTTTAACCTACTGATAAATTTATTTTTGTTTGTACCTGAACCACATGTTTTAGTACCACAGCTACTATTGTTTGACAATGGAGCAAATCTATTTTGTTCTTCCAAGTTTAATTGATCAGAAAAGAATGAATCCGAAAAGTTGAAGAAGTCACATTTTGGGCAAATCCATGAACAATTTGAATTTTGTATATTTTCATACTGGTTATCTGAGACAAGGGAGCATTTATTGTGGACCCACATTTCACATTTGTCACATTGAACAGCCTTGTGACTATTTAAGACAGCCCCACTGCAAAGACCACAGTCTGCTTTGCAGTCTGAACAATACCAAGGTTCATTTTCATTTTCCAAACTGGAAAGTTGTTTTTCGCTGGGATTTGCACATGTCGCATGAAAGCGCTTTTCGCAGTCATTGCATGTGACAAATTTGTCGGTAGCTTTACAGTATTTTTTGCATAGCCGACACAGGAACCTGGGACCTGGATTCATTTCAATGTCTCCAGCCAGGATGATGAGGGTGAGCAGGTTGGTTCCCTTGGAGGGCTTAAAACTTTGAAGACCTTCAGAACTCCTGCGATTGCCAAGCTTCCTTGAGTATGCCAAAAAGTGTGAAATATTGCCAGAAGTTTTTTCGGTACCAATGTTGCAGTCATGGTTCGGGTCCAAGGAACATGTAGAGTTAATCCACTTCCAAAAACAAAAGCCTAAAGCAAGGAACAAGGCCAACCTGTAGAACATTATGTGATAAATACAACTTGAACAACAACAACAACAATCTGAATAAGCAACCACAAGTGACAGTCAAAATATCTAAGATCTACCGGGTTACTGGGGGGGGGGGGGGGGAGCTCACAATTCACAATACCAGCCGGTTAGCGATCTAGCTGACCAAACGCGCAAGTTGGCTGGCACTGATCAATGAGCAAGAAATCTTGACAGAAATCCAAAGCACTTCAAACAAGCTGCAAGTAAACACCTGGCTGGGTGGTTTCCCTACCTAATGTGTCACTTACAGGAAATGCAAGAACTGATAAACTCAAAATCCAGTAAACTATTCTGACTCAAAGACTCTGACAGAGCAAAGTCAATTTCTGCACTTATTTTTTTTTTTTTGTTACTCTGTTGTAAAATTGATCCGACGTTAAATAAATATTACTTGACTTGACTTGAGCTATCCCCCACATATCTGTATATCTTAGGGAGTGGGGTAATCCAAGACTTCTCTGACATTAAATAGCCTTTGATTATTTTTGACTGGCGGCTATTGCCTTTATGGGGTTTGCAGCCAGAGAAGACTCGTGTTAGGAGTTGGGCTGTGGTTACAAATGGCTGATGCATAATCCCCTTAAAATGTCTAAGCTTAGCTTGCCATAGAAAAGTTGTTATAATGCTAGTAAAAAGATACTAAAATTGGAGGTAATGTCCCAACATGACCATAACTGTTGACTGGGACATAAAGCAACAAATCAAACAAATGCGAATTGATCAGACATCTAATAGGTGATGACATCACCTGTCATCACTTCAAACTTTACACAGGACTGGTAAATAAACAGTGACAGTGTACATGTCACTCAACTTTACACAATAATTTACACCTGCCCTGAACAGGTGTATACAAATTACGATAAAGTCACGTTTTTCACTTGATCAATAATCAAAATGAAGTAACACGCCACAAAAACATACCTGTTTTTCTTTTACGGTCCCTAAACATTGCTTGATCGCTTCCTGGTCCTTTCTGGACCCCATGATTTCAGCTGTTTACCTGTGAAAAGAAACATTCATTTCTGTCAAACTTTTTGTGACAATTACGCATGCGCAGGACATTTAACTACCTGCTTCCGCATCAATTGGCGGATCTAGCTGTACTTTATAATTTATTAGCAGGGTACATGTATATTACAACCCGAATTTTCTACTAATTTTGATTATTTCAACATTTACATGTATTCACGAGCAGTTGAAATTTCATGCTCAGCTGAGCTGAGCTTGAAAAAAGTTTAATAACCCTGGTTATTTTTTTCGGACACGATTTGAAAATGCAAATGTTTCATCTCAGTAACCCTGGATCCTTTAATTACAACCCAATTAAATATTGTCACCCAGGGTCCTTGAAAGTTTCAATATATATAATTCAATGTTGTTAATTTAAAGGCATACTCGGAGAGTTTGAATAAACCGAATTAAATTCAGCCTTAAACAGGTTGCGCGACGCATGAATAATGCGATTTTATGGTGTAAATACGCACTTTACGCCCAAAGCATGCATGCATTTAATAGGATCGTTGAATTTTGTGTGTGTTTCTTTTTTTCCTATTACAGTTCCAAAATGAAATCATTGTTCATTGGTATTGTGGGGCGAGTCTTGTTCGTTCACTTAACCATGCCATTGGCTTTTTAACAGCCAGCATTAGCACTCGACTAAACATTACGAAGACATGCCCATGCAATATACAGAGATTTTAAAAATTGAAAAAAAAAAACAAATCAGTAGAAAATCTTTGATGTTTTTCTTATTTTTGCTCAAAACATAGATTGTGGGTACACGTTAGAACCGCCTCGCCGAGGCGGTTCTAACGAGTACCCACAATCTATGTTTTGGAGCAAAAATAAGAAAAAATAGGTATACCCCTGCATACCCCAGTTTTGCTATATAAAAGTGGGGGTTGAGGGGGTACACATTTCACGGACATGTTTTCCTGATGGTTTGAAATCGTACATTTTTACTTAGTAATACGACTTATATCTCAGCATTAAACTATAGATCTACATGTACATTTTAACAAACTTACTACACATTAACAAAGAAATTATCATTGTCATTCAGATGTATCAAATTAATTCGACTACTATCAAAATTTGAATTATTTAGGACGAATGCCAATACCATATCTTTGTGTTTCAATAAATTTCATTTAGTGATTGATTCAATTACTTTAATCCCTGCCAATTCAAATAAACTCTTAACAACTTTTGAAACATATAAAACTCTATTCAAAAGAGCATTATCTAAATATCGGGTATAATATCATGGATAAATAAATAAGGATGATTTATTTAAAAGCATATTTATATCTTTTACAAGAGCACATTACGAAAACATGCCCATGCAATATACAGTGTTTTTTAAAGTAAAAAAAGAAAAGTTTCGGTAGATTTTTTTTTTCTAAATTTTGCTCAAAACATAGATTGTGGGTACACGTTAGAACCGCTCGGCGAAGCGGTTCTAACGAGTACCCACAGTCAATGTTTTGAAGCAAAAATAAGAAAAATAGGTATACCCCTGCGTACCTCAGTTTTGCTGTTTAAAAGTGGGGTATAAGGGGGTATACATTTGACGGACATGTTATCCTGTTGAATGCTGATATAGTAAAAATGTCCACTGATCGGAAGTTCATTTTTGATACTAGGAGATAAATCACGAACAGAACAGTACAGAACAAATACTTTATTACACTCAGGTCATAGAACATAACTTATGAGGTTCATACAAACATTGTTTAACAATTAGCGTTTGTGATCGTATGTTCACACGGAAATAAGAAACGACTTCAAAAACAGAGGTGCATTTCGACACCTCGTTCTGCCCTATGGTAGTCGACGGGGCGAGGTCTAAACGATAGCAACATCTTGTTATTACAGAGAATACATGTAATTTCCACTTCTTTTAAGAAATTCCTTGCATCTAAAACTGTATCGAGACCTTATATGTACGCAGCACAGAACCAAACGCCATCTATCACACGTCAATAACATTGCAATGACTGAGGATAGTCTAGTATGTACTACAACGCTCCACATGTGGACCACATGTGGATAGCCTAGTATGTGATACAAAGCTCCACACGTGGATCACATGTGGATAGCCTAGTATGTGCTACAACGCTCCACATGTGGACCACTGAGTTTTCATTTATTTTGATGTCCTATCTTTTTTTCTCTTACCAATAGGAAAATTTGTAAAATTCAAAACCCATGTTTTCAATCATTTTAACTCTCGAATTTATTTTAACATTCCTATATGTGACCTTATATCGCCCCAAATATTCCACGATGTTTACTTTGGATTTTGAGATGGCTAAAATCAACATTTAACATGTTTAAGCTACCCTAGGAAAACTAGAGCAAACGAAATAAGGCACAATACAAGATAGCTCTAGATTTTAGATTGCGTCCAGTTAATCTAGTCCGTGCGTGCGATTGCAAAAACGGCTAAATTAGGATGGCTCCATCGAAGACTTCCACAAGTACTCAATACATGTAAGATCTGGCAGATTCAGATCCAAAGAGAGATTCTAAGCTCGTCCTTTGTTAAGTAGGTTGTCAATGATTACTTTTTAAACCCTCCCCCTCCCCCGGTACCATTTTCTAACGAGATACGAACCGATCTTCGTGTACAGACAAAATCCACCCAGTTTACCATGGTAACAGAAATGGAGAGGCACCAGATTGTCTCACAAACAAAACCACAGAATGACTATTGATATAGAGACCCTGTGGCCATGATGAAGCGTAAACATAGCTTTACAATCCAAGGTAATGACTATGGGCTTAAGTAAATTCAATTTTAAATGGTAAAAGATAGCATCTTAACGACGTAAAAATTCGCAAGAGACTTCGGCGATGAAATCAAACTATTGCCTATTTCAAACTTTCTAATGTTTTGAAGAATGCAGAGGTATTCGACTTCGTTTAATTAGCTGTCTCGTAAATAAATATGTCAATTCACCGCTTTTTGGAGCCTCAAAGAGAAGGAAAGAGTGGACGTAAGGAGACGACTGGATCATCCGGGTTACGTGTGTGCCGTTGTTGTTGTTGTACGTAAATACTTCCTCTGCTGCGCTGATTATATAGATAACACAAGTGACTTATAGCGGCTCGGGCTTACTTCTTGCACCCGTCTTTTTCAGATCTCTCTTAGCATTTGGTCGGCTTGTCAATCAATTTCTTTCTTAGTAGATCATGTCCTAATCTTACGACGTTCGGAAGCGAAGACACTTGAAGGCATATCGTATGAAGCTCAATTAGTTTCCCGAAGGTACCCATGTGAGATGACTATGCAAAGATGCATCAAGAATGATTCATTTTTAAAGTTTTTGTCCGAAAGATTTACGGATGGGTATCTTCTGTCCTCAGTTTTGCATTTCCCTATTTTCATTTGATGCATGTTTTGTGAAATCCTACATTGAAACAATGTGAACAACTTTTGCGCTGTCTGATGTTCAAACAACTCAAAATATGCTTTAGTAGAGGTCTCATTTGGTAATTTCAGCATTCAATCTGGATTTGCGCAGATCGGATCGTGTAACGAGTGGTTCAAGCACAGAACCCAAAAGACAAGGCTTAAATTTATTTGCCCTCCCAAGTAAACCCCATCGTTCAACTTCACTAGAATGGCCTTTAATTACAATGTGGTGATGGTGTAAAAGTGACACCCCACAATTCATTGATCTAATGATGACAAGTCGCAACTTTGCGGGATAACCGGGTACATGAGTGCGACATGTGATTAACGGTTCGGCGTATATGAAACGACGTAACTTCGAAAGCTTTTTGCGTGGCTATATAAAGAGGTATGACAAGGCCAAGGGGCGAAGTGAAAGTAGTTTCTTCGGACCCATTCTCTGCGGCGATCTGAATTACTATTACATTGACGGTACCGCCTCCGTTTGAGGGCACGACAAATCCAGCTATGAATACTTTAGTTCCGCACCAGTGACCGCCTTAAATTGAAGATGCCTCAGTTTGTCCTAGACTGTGTTCCGTATATTTTTCCCAGATGGCACGTTCTAACTAGTGTGCAGTAGAGGGGCAATATACACCATGATGCAGAAGTAGCGGATGGACCATCGAATGGTTCAATGAGGCTTTTTCGCGGTACGTACGCAAGTCGCATTTAGGTCATGTATGTGGAACGTCAACTTTTACGACATTCGTCTAAGCTTACGCTCCATTAATTAATACTGCCTAAAGTCAATCAAATATTTTTTTTTCGAAGTCGCTACGATATCGCACACAAAATACAGAACACTAGCAAGAGTTGGTTCCATCAGACGTTAACCCTGGACACCACAGGATACCCCCAGAATTACCCCGAGACACACAAGGACACACTATTATAAGCTATGTGCTATAGTTCTGTTCCCACGAATAAATTTGAAATAATGCCCGACTAAGAGTTTTTTTCTGCTTTAAGATTGCGATAATACGAATAATTTTGTTTAATAAACCGTAAATACTATGCCGAAAGTTATGTCAAACGATTGGCCTGTGTCGTTTTGTTACATTTTGACATTCTTTGTTACTTATGATTAGTGAATCTTAGCGGATTTACTTTCCATATTTACGGCTTTCTTCGTGTTTTCGTGTACTTACTACCTCGGAAAGGTCTTGCAAAAATCTCAACGCGTAATACCAATGCTGCCATTGCATCCATTTGCAACCGAGGCAGTTCGATAAGTTACACACGTGTAGACCAGTAAAGTTTATTTGGACCAAAATGCATGAAAAGTTTTAGTGTCAGAGTTCAGACCCATGAAGGGTGATTTCTCTACCAAGATGTTAACAAAATTACTTAGAAGCAAGGACTTCCGAAATGGAAAACAGATGCGACAGTTCACCGAGCAGCCCTTGCAAGACTTTCGTAACCATTATATAGCGCTGGTGATTTCTGTCACAAATACGACAATTACAAATGACTTCTCACATTTATGTTTACATAAAAGAAATTGTATATAGTTTCTATTATTATTTCGCAAACAAATCTGACAAACCATAGCTGTCTTAAATGACAGGTTAAGTATATAATATTAAATAATATTCGGTAAATTCTGTCTCCCTCGCAAATGACCTGACAATTCACATTTGCGAACATGTCTGTAACAAAGCTTGGTGATTTACTCGGCTTTGAACCGTTATTGGCCTATTCACAGAAGAGGATGAAATACTGCTGCCTGCTGCTGTTGTTGCTGCTTCTGCTACTGCAGCTGCTGCTGACGACAATGTTGTTGTTGTTGATGATGATGATGATGATAATGATGATGATGATGATGATGATGATGATGGTGGTGGTGGTGGTGGTGGTGGTGGTGGTGGTGGTGGTGGTGCTGCTGCTGCTGCTGCTGATGATGATGATGATGATGTCGATGATGGTGGTGGTTGTTGTTGTGGTGGTGGTGCCGCTCCTGATGATGATTATGATGATGATGATGGTGGTGGTGGTGGTGGTGCTGCTGCTGCTGCTGCTGCTGCTGCTGCTGCTGCTGATGATGATGATGATGATGATGATGTCGATGATGATGGTGGTTGTTGTGGTGGTGGTGGTGCCGCTGCTGCTGATGATGATGATTATGATGATGATGACTGATGATATTGATGAACACGGCGGCGGTGATGATGATGATGATGATGATGATGATGATGATGATGATGATGATGATGATGACGATGATGATGACGACGACGAAGACGACGGTGAAGTAAAGTGACAAACTTGTGCGATTTTGAACCTGGGTTAAATCGTTTAAATCTTTATATAGGATATTAAGCCTCACATATTTTAAAAGATTTCATTTTTCCACATGAACGGAGCAAATGAAACGAAGACTTTACTGTATGAATTTTGATGCTTCTTATATAGGTGCGAAGTTTGAAGGTTTATAGATATATACAAAGGGTTTTGAACGCGGTAGCGTAAATTATGAAACGGTGTGATTTTGAATGGGATTCCCACTGCAGTAAGGCCAAACAAAGGTCATATTATCATCAACAGACACCAATTGCTTTCATCAAAATGGGACGATGGTATGAAATGATATATCCTTTGGATTGTGGTTTGCAACTGTGCAAGTTTAATTAGGGCCTTTTCAGCGATATCCCTGTTAAGATCCAATGTTCTGTAGAACCATTAAGAAGTGAAGAGCGCTTTGTGGTGCTCATTTACAGACACGTGTATACCTTTCCAACCAGTACCATCCCTGGTGATGTTAAAATGCCAGCGTCATTCTAAAATTGTACCAGCAATAAACACAAAACATACACTTAAGGAACCTCAAACACATAAAATCGTCAAGATATCTAATGCATAATTTATTATTCCACTTGGATTATTCTCACTCACGCGAGGGTTAAACATTGGATTGTTTTTGCCTAATTAGGATATGTTCTTTTCTGTTTACATTCCAATTTATATATATATGCAACCTTTTAACGTTGCGGTTTACGTTAATTCTGTTGCTTCTTCAAACGTGCCCCAAGTGCATCTCAGCTCAATATAAGCATGACAAGTTTCTGTGCCCCTCTTTGCTAATAAATGGTACGCTGAGCAAAGTGTATGTGCAACAAGAGTCTGATGATGCAGATTTTTGGAACGAGTCTGGCATTGCGTATACGAAATTAACCCATATTTGACGAATGGATTCTCCCATCATTATCAATTGGGTGAGTCCACTTTCATTTTAGGGGTGTTAGGAGTGATTTTTATTTTTTATTTTTTATCTCATTTTTATGCCCCCAACTTTGAAAAAGTTGGAATGGCATATTGGTTTGGGCTTGTCTGTCTGTGTGTGCGTGTGTAACGCCTTGTTTTTGAATGGTGAATGTTAGGGATTTGAAATTTCATGTGTGTATTCCTCATGAAAAAATAGTTGACCCGTATTTTTTTTTCTTGTCCGAGTTATGCCCCTTTTCTGAGTTATTTCCCTTTGAAAACAAAATTTGAAAATCTTGTGTGCAAGATATCTCCAAAAGTATTTGAGCTAGAGCCTTCATATTTGGTATACTGGTTGGGGATGATGAGTAGATTACCTGATCAACTTTTGAGAACTTTCCGTCAAATTTTGACAAAAATACGGAATTTTGAAATTTTGATTGATTTTTCCACTTTTCGGTGAAATTTGAAACTTTTGAAAGGTGAATGCTAGGGTTTTGAAATTTCATATACACATTCCTCATGATAAAATAGTTGACCCGTATTTTTTTGTATGGCCAAGTTATGCCCCTTTTCTGAGTTATGTCCCTTTGAAAACAAAATTTGAAAATATTGTGTGCAAGATATCTCAAAAAGTATTTGAGCTAGAGCCTTCATATTTGGCACACTTGTTGGGGCTGAGAAGTAGATGACCTGATCAACTTTTGAGAACTTTCCGTCAAATTTTGACAAAAATACGGAATTTTGAAATTTTGATTGATTTTTCCACTTTTCGGTGAAATTTGAAACTTTTGAAAGGTGAATGCTAGGGTTTTGAAATTTCATATACACAATCCTCATGATAAAATAGTTGACCCGTATTTTTTGTATGGCCAAGTTATGCCCCTTTTCTGAGTAATGTCCCTTTGAAAACAAAATTTGAAAATATTGTGTGCAAGATATCTCAAAAAGTATTTGAGCTAGAGCCTTCATATTTGGCACACTTGTTGGGGCTGAGAAGTAGATGACCTGATTATTTTTTGAGAACTTTCTGTCAAATTTTTACAAAAATACGGAATTTTGAAATTTTGATTGATTTTTCCACTTTTTGGTGAAATTTGAAACGTTTGAATGGTGAATGCTAGGGTTTTGAAATTTCATATACACATTCCTCATGATAAAATAGTTGACCCGTATTTTTTGTATGGCCAAGTTATGCCCCTTTTTTGAGTTATGTCCCTTTGAAAACAAAATTTGAAAATCTTGTGTGCAAGATATCTCAAAAAGTATTTAAGCTAGAGCCTTCATATTTGGTACAGTTGTTGGGGCTGAGAAGTAGATGACCTGATTAACTTTTGAGAATTTTCCGTCAAATTTTTACAAAAATACAGAATTTTGAAATTTTGATTGATTTTTCCACTTATCGGTGAAATTTGAAACTTTTGAACAGTGAATGTTAGGGTTTTGAAATTTCATATACAAATTCCTCATGAAAAAATAGTTGACAGGCATTTTTTTTCATGTTCAAGGTATGCATTTTTTGGAGTTATGGCACTTTTAAAATAAAATTTGAAAATCTTGTGTGCAAGATATCTGAAACAGTATTTAAGTTAGAGCCTTCATATTTTGTATACTGGTTGGGGCTGAGAAGAAGATCACCTGATTACTTTTTGAGGACTTTCCATCAAATTTTGACAAAATAACTCAATTTTGAAATTTTTACTCCATTTCTAACTTGTATGCAAAGGCTTACATTCTGTTTCTGGATGGAGGCAAAAAGGGCAACCGAACAGCTTTTTTAGGAAATTAAATTTCACTTAATTCGAATGAAATAATGAATCATACAAGCTGCCAGTTTAGGGACAAGCATACAGTTGGGGGCATAGTGTTTTACAAACACGCATTTCTAGTTCGATGAAATTTCTCTGTGCAAACAGAATAGCCCCAGATGGGACGCCGCGTTCTGCGGCGTCACATCTGGGGCTATACTGTTTGCCTATGTCCCACAAAAGGGACGCCGGGCTTATATGAGTTAAGAGCTACAGTATGTGTCATACACTATGGTACCAAAATAAAGATGTACGTATTAATCAACACCAGAAAGTGTATATCTTAACGTCAAGAAAGTCGTGTGTGTGAGAGGGGCCTAAAAGTGCATCGAACCATACGTTGCAACGCTGATACGATTTTAATGAAGTTTTCTTGCATAGATACGCTTTAATTGCAACGTATATCATTTTATGCTTGTAAAATATTCTCAAATGAATATGCGAATTTTAATTCAAAATTCGTTTATCTGTTTATATATCGTTCATTTCAATGAAGTCAAAAATGATATCTCAAAATTGAATCAACGTTTTGCATGCATTGCTTCTTTAATAAATGACTCCGTTTGCATGTCTTTATTAAGTATATAGGGTAAAATTATTGGAATTATATTTTAATAGAGACCCTTAGAGCTTCCAGTCAAATACAGGCTTGTAGCCCAATTCGTGGCCGGTGCGCTATTTTTGTTGGAAGAAAAAGGCTTATCTGTAATCAAACGTCACATGTTAGTACTTTGAACACTCAAAGATAGCTACTGAACTGTAATAAATTCTTTGCAAATATCCGAAACGATTTTCAGATCTATTTAGAAAGTAAGCCTCTATTGGTATAATATTGATTTAACGTTAGTTATATTTGGTTTTAAAATTTAAGGGCTAATTTACTCGCGCCTATCTAAATAAAAGTTCAGTACTAAGCCAAGTCATTCAAACAAATGATAAAAGGGGTACGGATAACGGTTGTGAATTGGGGTTGCGCGACAAAAATAAACTTGGCCCAGTAGGAGATGAACGCCTTTTTGGATTTTGGTTAATCGATGTATGCTGTCGTATCTAATGCTGTCTAAAGCCTGATTGTATGACTGAAGCACATACCAGACAGCGTAGGCAAAAAGACCGATCACTAAACTCACTGTTCAAATACCGCTGTAGTATTTTCTTTTGCTATGAGTAAGTCCTAATTGTATGCATACCTCCTCCAAAATCAACGAACTGGGACATAAAAATGTCACACTACTTAAGCAAGTACTTAAACCTGCAAGCCAGGAAGTCAGTGCCCCCACTCAGAAGTTTAATATGGCCTCAAATATTACATCAAGTGCTGAATATAGTAACTGTTGACGTTCAACGGGTTTTCAGCTTACTGTGAATGCATTGTTGGTGCCGAACATCTTTTTAGTCCAAATATCTACTCAGTTTATGGGCTAACATTCGTTTTTAAAGAATTCAAATAATCGACAAAGCATTACGCATTTCACAATGAAGTGAAACTCGTCTTTGATTACACGTACATGTACCACAAAGTCATGGAATCGTGGTACCCTGCACAGAACAGAATATTTGAGTACGATTTCTAAGCATGCGTGTCGAAAACAATGCATCATACATATTTCAAATGTCTTCTCTCAATAAAGATTTTATGAAGAGATAATCTACTAAAATCTGTTGTTAATAGATTTTTCTTTGTAAATACCGTGGGATCAGCTTTCTATTTACATGGATCGTTTTTCTCTTTGGCTAACCGTGTCATTGCTAATTGGGTCTCTATAACGTTATGGGTCTTTAAACAGTTTGTATTCCTATTGTTAAATATAAAAGCGAACAGTTACAATGGAAATGTTGCGTTTTTGTCCCTGTTTTCTGATATATGGGCCAAACTTGAGATTGATATCATTTTAATATATTCGAAATATGTACATGATATAGAATACCAGCGTTTGGGGAAATAGAGGAAACTTGTATAAACTCAGCTGAAAAGAGAATGCCCATGTACATAAGCACATTTCTTGTACTTTAAAGAAATCATCTAGAAAGCAATTTTAGTGGCACCTTGCTCTAGGTATGAAATACAAAATGTAATGTAGATCTATATATAGCATTATACATATCGTTAAACTCGTGCAGTTTGATAACTTGGAATGTGTTATAATCCTCATCATGTATTCTGATTTATATGAGTTTGTAATATGTTCATATGATTATGAACATGGTTGACCTTAGGATATGTTTAATGTAACATATGGAATATAACATAAATTACATCAAAATGAAGGCAAGATTTTCATAAAATGTAAATAATTGAAGTATGAACAATAAAACACGTTTAAAATTTGAGAAACGAGCATAACATCCTGAAATATATGAGAAAAATAATAAAGAAGGAATACAATATTAAAGGAAGTCGGAAAGGAAAAAATAAAATAAAGTTTGATATACCTTATCCCTTTATCTTGCAATTTGTCGCCACCTGCTAGTTAAAATCCAAGTAAAAATAAGTGGGTGATAAAAATTCCACAGTATCCTAGGAATACATATCGAAAACGCCTCTAAAACAAAGTTTTCTATCAAAACACACTACAAAAATAACAAACATTAATATTTCAACGAAATAGATAGGTTTAATGTACACTCCATATACAGGCAATAATTTGCACCTGCCTTAAGGTACACTTAAACGGTGTAATGTTACCTATGAGTATGTATTATTTTGTACAGTTGTCACGCTTGACAGGGACTGTCTCATGAAATATTTGTTGTGAAAATTGGTGGACAATTTCAATACAAGCGGGACAACTCGCTCTCTGTTTTATATCCTTATCTGACTACATACCTCCCCTGTTAATGAGCTCGAAATACACAGCGCTAGATCTGCCCTGCTAAATATTTTCAAAGATTCGTGAACGAAGCTAACGAAGCTACAATTAGGATAAGAATATTTAAAACCAATCGTGAACCAAAAACGTTCTGTCGCCGCGACGAGATTCTCGTTCGGGAAGATTTTCCAGGGCACCTAGGCATGTATCATGCTTATAGTTTTGAAATGCATGCCATTTTACTACCTTCACAAGTACGTGTACTTTCAATAAAGTGAACAAACAAACGTAACAATAGTTGTCAGTATCTATAGTTATCTATTTTGTTCTGTTTTTTTTTTCTTTGCCAACTCAGCTGCGTTAGCCGGATGGACCTACCTTGCTGGGAAAGATCTCACAGTGCATTGCCATACTTTATGTGATGGCTTGTGTTGTCCTTTTCATTTGTACTCACTTTGTGTTTGGGTTGGAATTTTAGATTTAACTGAATCAATGCCATGAATATGTGGACGTTTTATTTCTAATTACTATCTCTGTATGAAATGATCACTCCATAGCATTTCAGATACTACCTGCTTGGATATGTTTTGGCCTCCTGATTCTCTTATTTTCATTGCTAAAATGCCAGATGATTGCGTGTCCAAGTTCGCACGCTATTCAGATTTGACGAATAACCTTACATGTACGTTCTCTCTATCCGCCACTCACCGTAGGAGCATAACGGATCAGGCGAGATAAAAATAAAGCCAACAACAATAGTACGAATAGTTCAGATCATTATTTCTATTCATAAACTTCAAACATGAATGTCTGCAGATGATTTACACCTCTCTCTGTCTCTCTCTCTCTCTCTCTCTCTCTCTCTCTCTCTCTCTCTCTCTCTCATAAATTAACAACGGCGACAATGAACTGTCTTTATATGGATTTGTGATGAACTGAGCACAGGTAGTGTCTTGTCCTTGTAGTATGAAGAAAACATGTTGATCTGAGAATCGTGTTTAATCGTTGATTCTGGATGCCTAAAAAGAGAAAAAAGATAATAATGAACATTACGAAAACATGCCCATGCAATGAACAGACATTTTCACAGCTGTGAGAAACGAAAATTTTCACATGAATTTCTCTTTATTTTTTTCTTATTTTCGTCCCAGAACAAGCGGTTCTAACGAGTACCTATAATGTATGTTTTGGAGAGAAAAAAATGTATACCTGTCCACCTCAGTTTAACAATATGTATAAACGAGCTGTTAGGCTGGACATATCAACCTGGGGTCTGTCTTATGCAGAGTATCACATGAATCATAAAGCCAGTGAAATAGATGAAAATGTGCAAAAAATCACTCCCTCACAATCAATTATAAATATCTGCCATTTCCATTCACAATATAGCACACTCATGCCGAAGATAGTTAATTTTGTTAAAATTTTGATTTACGTCGCTGCAAACGACGCGCAACGGAAAGTGGCATCAGTATTGTGCGTTACGTCACGTATGTATAAACGAGCTGTTAGGCTGGACATATCAACCTGGGGTCTGTCTTATGCAGAGTATCACATGAATCATAAAGCCAGTTAAATAGATGAAAATGTGCAAAAAAACTTACTAAGTAAAGTTCATATACAATATATATTCTGATTCTGTCTCATTTTACTTGATATTATGTTAAAAGAATAGGCTCACAAGCTATTGTATCTGCGTTTTATAAAAGCCTTTAGGCAACTGAATAGTTTGCAACAAATTTCAAAATCAACCAAGTATAAGAAAATTATTGCGGTTTGACAATTTTGATGACCAAAATCCAGATCGAGGCCGTGATGGTATGGCGTCACTCCCTCACAATCAATTATAAATATCTGCCATTTCCATTCAAATTAAAGTAAGAAAGTTGTTGAAATACTTTTCATTCACTGAATAGAATCATACTGGCCAGTTTCCAAATGTAAAAACTAAGCCTACTATCGTAAATAAGCATTTTTGTTTTTAGTCACGTGACTAGCTAAACAAAATCATAGGCGGCCATTGTAAAATCTTAGTCGTATCTTCAAAACCAAATGCGGTGTCAAAATGTTCGTTTCACTGATCTCTTTCTTTTGAAATGAAGGATAATGTTTGTAAACCTATTCCTTTAAAATAAATTGAGAAACGTTAATCAATAGATTACCTATTTCTTCTGAGATTCGCTGTCGTTGTTGAGCATCTGTTCTCTTTTAAGCAATTCTTGAGCATTAATCAGGGATGTTTTCACTATGTCAGATGCTGCAGCTGTAACAAATGAGCCGCCTCGTGGGAAAACCAACAATGTGGTTTCCGAACAGGTCCGACACAAACTGGCCTGTATAAGCGCAGAAAAGAGTTAGAAGCTTGAAATTTCGAATTTAAGTAGAAGAGGAATTGTACTATCCGAAAAGCGAAAACAAAGGCGCTGATCAGCTTCGCGGTTACCGCGAAGCTGATCTGCGCCTTTGTTTTCGCCTATGCAGATTGTTGGTTTTCCCACGCGGCGGCTCAAATGACAAGTTTGAATGTTAAACTGAAAAAGTAATATACAATAGCAACATACTGCACTTTATATATGTAGTGTTTCCTAAACAATTTTAGATATACAATATGAATAGCATATGGAAATAAAAACGTTAAGTTAGCTAGAATAAGATTACTTCAAAGCAAAGCGACTTTATCCACAGGTCATTGACGCTCTACAACCATAGAAACAGTTTAAATGTCCATTTTTGCCAAAATTACTGATTATAGCTTACGAATCAGTATTTGAGGCAAAGGGGGTTATTTTAGCAATTGCTATACATTGAGAAAGCGATATAGGGTCACTGATGAGGTTTTATAACCAAAACGGCTGTCTAGCCCAACCTTTTTCTCCTTAAGATTGTTTTTGATTGCTTTTAAATAGTTTGTTCTAGTACTTTATTTTATTACTCAGGATAACATGTCTGTGACATGTATACCCCCTATTCCCCACTTTTATATAGCAAAACTGGGGTTTACAGGAGTATACATATTTTCATATTTTTGATCCAAAACATAGATTGTGGGTACTCGGCGAGGATTCTAATGTGTACCCACAATCTATGTTTTGAGCAAAAATATTAAAAATATCAAAAATTTTCCAATGAAATTTTCAATTTTTGCTTCTGAAAAAAAATCTCTAAATTGCATGGGCAAGTTTTCGTTATGATTACTCACTGGAAATATCGCTATATCCACCACTGGAAGCCACAGAAACTGAAAAATAGAAGGAAACTGTGATAATGGTCACTAAACTGAATTAATGAGTCAACAAAAATTAGTGTGCACTAGAAGAGTGTAGGGATTTACTTTTTATGGTAAACCAAACTGCACCTTGTACATTCTATTGTCCATCACGCATTTGTAAAGCTTTGCTAAGTCAAGTCGCCAAATCAAATGTTGAGGAGGAGGTGAAAAATTTCTTCCCAGAGTTCTTTAGTCAAATGTCTGTGTCGTTGAAAAATTATCGTGATTATTATTATTATTATTATTATTATTATTATTATTATTATTATTATTTCTTGTTCCTCGGTAAACCTTAATACATGTACTCATTATACTTAATTATCAACTTTTCATTTAATAAGTATTGTTTTTGTCTGTTTTGCTACAATACTGTTCTAGACCAGTAAGAGCTGCCAGTGGTCTGTGAGTTTTATTCACACAGTTACTAAGTATTGTCTATCTTTTGCTATTTCAAAGAGCATTTTGGTGAGGAATGACAAACGTGCAATATATATAAATGAGGAGACCTACTAATGGCCTTCAAGCTATTCACCAGCTAATGAGGAAAATAAATAAAGCATTATACAGATACCGTATTCGTTCTAATTAGCGCACATGCTCCAATAAGCGCACACCCCGGTCCTTTCCGAAAAACACGTGCATAAGCGCACACTGCTCGAATATTTTATTGGTATTTTACACCAATTCTGCACATTAATACCGTATTAGACGCATTAAAACTTGGCCGTAAATGATCAGAAACTACATTGCAATAATTTAAACATTTAAATGACATCACCATTGATAGATTTGACATGGTTATTTCAGCATTTTAATGTGTTATGTTCGTTCGTAATGTGCGCTAATTAGAACGATATTTTGTTACCTTAACTTTAAGTTATTTTGAAAAGTTAAGCGCACTGTGCGCTAATTAGAACGAATACGGTAAATTAATTAAAAATGCATTCTTACCATTATGCTTGTCCCGATCCTCTTCTGCTCTAAACTTCTCAAGAGCCCCTGGGATCACCAGTGTTTTAACATAATTCAATGCGAACTCATCTGAAATAATTGAAATGTTCTGTGTTACCAAAACTGACAAATTTGCTACCCCCTCCGAAAATTCATGATTTTTAAATACATGATAAACGGCTCATATAAAGGAAAAACAACAACAACAAATTTTGGATAGCTATTTGTTTTGAAATCTGTTATGTGGTGTTCTTATTTATTTTCAAAGTGGTTGCTTAAATCAATGAATGGAGTGTGTTTAAACCCCCCCACACACACACACCACCACCACCACCACCACCACCACCACCATATTGCGATATATTCACCCGTACATGGTGTTACTGCGTAGTGAAAAACGATAAACTTACACAATATTGTATCGCCTCCAGCTTTTTCTTCTAGGCTTCTAGTAGTGGAGTCACCGCCTACACTTTGTTCGCTCTTTAATTCAGCCTCTCTTTGTTCTATGTCTCCGGCGACTATTTCATCTTTCTTTTCAACCGTGAAAATATCCCAAGATGTTGGGCTCTCCTTCCGGACTGTCTCTATCCGCTCGGTTTTCTCTATTTTAACATCCAAGTCAGTCTGTGCCTGTGGGGCGATCTTGTTCTTGCCCACCTTCTTCCGAAGTTTGTTCCTCTCCTCCAAAGCCTTAAAAATGCAGAAAAATAGTTTTGTCAAATGGGGGGGGGAGGGTGCCGGGACAGTGAGAAAAGAAATTTGGCAAACATACAAACAATGTATGTTTTGGAGAGAAAATTTATACCTGTCCACCTCAGTTTAACAATATACATGTAAAAACGAGTTGTAAGGTGATACATGTTTCCTGGACGTATTAACCTGGGGCCTGTATTACATACATTATGCAGAGTATCGCATCAGACATAAAGCCAGTGTAATAGATGGAAGTGTGCAAAAACTCACTATAATCCCTGCATTGTTCATTGTCGCCTCCCCGTGACCGACTGAATCCCGTTTTATATGTTTAGTTTACGGAACACGGAACCAATATGATCTTTGACACGACATGTTTACAAAATGGCATTATAAGTAAAATTCATATATTCTAATTCTGTCTCATTTTGCCTGATATATTATGTTTTGAATTGAGAAAGAAAAAAAAATATTTGGTATCTAATATGTGCTGGTAAAGCGTGTTTATCAAGAGTTTACCTATTTCTTTAGAGGCTCTTTGTCGTTGTTGGGCATTTGTTCTCTTTTAAGCAATTCTTGAGCATTGGCCAGGGATGTTTTCACTATGTCAGATGCTGCAGCTGTAACAAATGAGCCGCCTCGTGGGAAAACCAACAATGTGGCTTCCGAACAGGTCCGACACAGACCGGCCTGTATAAGCACAGAAGACAGCTAGAAACTTGAAATTTCGGATTTAAGAAGAAGAGGGATTGTACTATCCGTGTAGCGAAAACAAACCGCGAAGATGATCTGCGTCTTTGTTTTCGCCTATGCAGATTGTTGGTTTTCCCACGCGGCGGCTCAAATAACAAGTTTGATTGTTAAACTGAAAAAGTAATACACAATAGCAACACACTGTACTTTGTACATGCAGTGTTTCCTAAACAATTTTAGATATACAATATGAATAGCATAGGGAAATAAAAACGTTAAGTTAGCTAGAATAAGATTACTTCAAAGCAAAGCGACGACTTTATCCACAGGTAATTGACGCTCTATAACCATAGAAACTGTCTAAATAGCCCATTTTTTACCAAAATTACTCGTTCTAGCTTACAAACAGTATTTGAGGCAAAGAGGTTAACTTAGCAATTGTTGTACATTATCGAGAAAGCGTCATTGACCTGTGCTTTATCTTCACTTTATATATATGGTCACTGATGAAGTTTTATAACCAAAACGGCTGTCTAGCCCAACCTTTTTTTCTTTTTTTCTCCTTTGTAATTGCTTTTAAGTAGTTTGTTTTAGTAGTTTATTTTATTACTCAGGATAACATATCTGTGATATGTATACCCCCTTAAACCCCACTTTTACATAGCAAAACTGGGGTTTACAGGAGTATTCACCATTTTTGCATTATCGGCTGGTTCTCAGCTTAAACAAATCAATATTGGAAATACAGGTAACCAGAACCCCCCTGACCTCAAAGGTCAGGGGGGTTCTGGTTACCTGTTTTTCCAATATTGATTTTTTGCCAGCAGGTAACCAGCCGATAATGCAAAAATGGTGAATACATATTTTCTTATTTTTGATCCAAAACATAGATTGTGGGTACTCGGCGAGGCGGTTCTAATGTGTACCCACAATCTATGTTTTGACCAAAAATATTAAAAATATCAAAAATTTTCCAATGAAATTTTCAATTTTTGCTTCTGAAAAAAATCTCTATATTGCATGGGCAAGTTTTCGTTATGATTACTCACTGGAAATATCGCTGTATCCACCACTGGAAGCCACAGAAACTGATAAATAGAAGGAAACTGTGATAATGGTCACTGAACTGAATTAATGAGTCAACAAAAATTAGTGTGCACTAGAAGAGTGTAGGGATTTACTTTTTATGGTAAACCAAACTGCACCTTGTACATTCTATTGTCCATCACGCATTTGTAAAGCTTTGCTAAGTCAAGTCGCCAAATCAAATGTTGAGGAGGTGGTGAAAAATTACTTCCCAGAGTTCTTTAGTCAAATGTCTGTGTCGTTGAAAAATTATCGTGATTATTATTATTATTATTATTATTATTATTTCTTGTTCCTCGGTAAACCTTAATACATGTACTCATTATACTTAATTATCAACTTTTCATTTAATAAGTATTGTTTTTGTCTGTTTTGCTACAGTACTGTTCTAGACCAGTAAGAGCTGCCAGTGGTCTGTGAGTTTTATTCGCACAGTTACTAAGTATTGCCTATCTTTTGCTATTTCAAAGAGCATTTTGGTGAGGAATGACAAACGTGCAATATATATAAATGAGGTGACCTACTAATGGCCTTCAAGCTATTCACCAGCTAATGAGGAAAATAAATAAAGCATTATACAGATAAATTAATCAAAATGCATTCGTACCATTATGCTTGTCCCGATCTTCTTCTGCTCTAAACTTCTCAAGAGCCCCAGGGATCACCAGTGTTTTAACATAATTCAATGCGAACTCATCTGAAATAATTGAAATGCTCTGTGTTACCAAAACTGACAAATTTGCTAACCCCTCCGAAAATTCATGATTTTTTTAAAAAAATACACGATAAACGGCTCATATAAAGGAAAAAAACAACAACAAATTTTGGATAGCTATTTGTTTTGAAATCTGTTATGTGGTGTTCTTATTTATTTTCAAAGTGGTTGCTTAAATCAATGAATGGAGTGTGTTTAAACCCCCCCCCCCCCCCCACCACCACCACCATATTGCGATATATTCACCCGTACATGGTGTTACTGCGTAGTCATCAGGAAAACATGTCCGTAAAAAGTATACCCCCTTGAACCCCACTTTTATGTAGTAAAACTGGGGTACGCAGGGGTATACCTATTTTTCTTATTTTTGCTCCAAAACATAGATTGTGGGTACTCGTTAGAACCGCCTCGGCGAGGCGGTTCTAACGTGTACCCACAATCTATGTTTTGAGCAAAAATAAGAAAAATATCAAACTTTTTCAGCTGAAAATGTTCAATTTTTAAAGCTAAAAAAATCTCTGTTTAATGCATGGGCAAGTTTTCGTAATGGTGAAAAAAGATAAACTCACACAATGCTGTATCGCCTCCAGCTTTTTCTTCTAGGCTTCTAGTAGTGGAGTCACCGCCTATACTTTGTTCACCCTTTAATTCAGCCTCTTTTTGTTCTATGTCTCCGGCGACTATTTCATCTTTCTTTTCAACCGTGAAAATATCCCAGGATGTTGGACTCTCCTTCCGGACTGTCTCTATCCGCTCGGTTTTCTCTATTTTAACATCCAAGTCAGTCTGTGCCTGTGGGGCGATCTTGTTCTTGCCCACCTTCTTCCGAAGTTTGTTCCTCTCCTCCAAAGCCTTAAAAATGCAGAAAAATAG
Organism: Rugalucina vietnamica; assembly: GCA_964017185.1. Taxonomy (NCBI): domain Eukaryota; kingdom Metazoa; phylum Mollusca; class Bivalvia; order Lucinida; family Lucinidae; genus Rugalucina; species Rugalucina vietnamica. Next base: position 30,440,669 of record OZ024884.1, read on the forward strand.
TTTTGTCAAATGGGGGGGGGGGGGGGGCCGGGACAGTGAGAAAAGAAATTTGGCAAACTTATGTCGCCTTGGGATAATGACCCACACAAAACCGACCTTATTAACTAATCGATTATTTCTATTTTAAACATTTTTTCATAAACTTATTTATTCTTTTACCTTTTTATTTATTTATTTATTTATTTATTTATTTATTTATTTATTTATTCATTTGTTTGTTTGTTTGTTTGTTTGTTTGTTTATTTATTTATTTATTTAATTATTTATTTAATTAATTATATTTTTACATATGAAAATAAGATTTATCAATATACTTATTTTTCTATTGTTTCTGCTGTTATAATAAATTAATGTTAAAAAGCGGCGCTGTTTGTTTTGATTTGATTTTTTATTTTATTTCTTTATTAATTATTTATTTATTTATTTATTTATTTATTTGAAATAAAAATTACTTACCTTTTCATCGACAGTTGTGCAACTCCGGCACGTTACTACAGCAATAAATCTACTAAAAACTCCCATTTTTAACAATTTTCCCGCTTCTCTACTTTTCAGATCGTTAAACGCTCTGCGAAGTATCGTTGCTATGACACACAACGTCGAATGTTACGCTATGGCACATAACGTAACGTAGCGTACAGATAACGTAATGTCTAAAAGTAAAAATAATATTCTACAAATATTTTGTTATTGTAAATGTAGTTTTTCCCACCTCGGTTTTTGGAGTGGGAATTTCTTTCTGATTGCGACTTTTCAGCCGATGGGTATATTTGGGTTTAGTTTTCAATAAACAAGCCCCAATAACAAATCATTTAAGCAGACAAAGAATAGAAAGTATCGAAAGGAACTTTTGTATATGCCCTTTAAGTTAAGGTAACTGAGTGGCCACTTATTGGGAAAATAGCTGCTCATTCGGCTTACGGCCATGGTATAAGTACCTGATTGTTAGTTTGGTTTTTTCCCACCTCGGTTTTTGGAGTGGGAATCTTTTTCTGATTGCGCCTTTTCCTGATCTTTGCCTACTTGTACCTTTTCCTGATCATTGCCTGCTTGTACTTTTTTATTCCCTGTATGTTCATATAAGTAACAGCCAAAGACCATGCTGCATGATATTTCAAATGGAAAATAATCTGATTCTGACTAGGGTTTGAGAGTTGAAGCCACTTTGTGGCGAAACGACCTTTCAATCATTCTCGAATTTATTATTTTTCCCTTAGCTTCGTTCACGATAGTCTGGTACCCGACTCCTTCATTATCATTCTCGGAGTCAGGCACATGCGTATAATGCCAGAAGGTGGAACACCGGTAAAAAAAATATAGTGCATTTAAAAATTTCATCCACACATGTTTGATGCTGAATAGTGAGAACATTTCCTACATTCTGTATAAGATCTCGCATTTAATACAAAGTATCGCCATAATACAACATGTTAGTGCACAAACCACCATGCCAAAACGGACTATATCTCATCGGAGGCTTCTGTTTGTACACTACCCCCTACTAAAATCCGGACCATTCTAGAGTGTAAAATCCACCCATAGGTATATTGCAAAACGGATTACCGGAAAATCGAGATGGTCAACCCCTCTAGGTAGTGGCACCTTTGGGTAGGGGTGTGGCTGGGCTATCAAGTTAGAGAAGACCTTTTGGTGGTGCAATGTTGGGTACCAGCTGGGAGTGTCACAAAGTGAGGGAATTTTGGGAGATTTTTTACCGGTGTTGGACCAGAAGCCATTGGGTAAATAAAAACATGGCGGCGCCGTTAGTCACAACACACAGACCAATTTGATGATGATCAATCATGATGGTGATGATCGATCATCATGGTGATGATCGATGTTGATAATGATCGATCATGATGATGATCGACCATGTTGATGATCGATCATTATGGTGATGATCGATAATGATAATGCTGATCGATCATGTTTATCGATCATGATGATAATGATCGATCATCATGATGATGATCGATCATGATAGTCATCATCATGATCGACGATGATGATGATCGATGATAATGATCGATCATGATGATGACTATCGATCGTCATGGTGATGATCGATCATGATGATGATGATGATCGATCATGATGATCTATGATGATGATGATGATGATGATGATGATGATGGTGATGATGTTCGATCATGATGAGACTTTGACGTTTTCCAAGTAAGTCGTTTTGGGCCGAACTGACTCGGGTCCATTTTATTAATATTCTATTTTTCGGTATTTTGTTTGACCTACACGTTTTTTATTACCGGATAGGTTTATTTCAGAATCAATTGTTTGGTTTGTGAAACGTTTGTTTCGTTTGATTTCAAGTTGTCCCATTTGGCGAAGTTGATTGTTTGGTTTTAAAATGAATTGGTCTGTTTCGCATAAGTAATTGTTTTGTGTCATTTTTGTTTGTTTTATGTGATATAACGGTTTATTTTATTTGAAAATGAATTAGTTCATTTCTATTTTGTCTATTTCATTTAAAAATGAGACTTTTGACGGCTTTTGCCTTCCATAGTCAACTGCATGCGCTCACCATAGGAGCCTGAAGGATCAGGCGAGATAAAAAAAAAAAGAGCCAACAACAATAGTTCAGATCATTATTTTTTATTTATTAACTTCAAACATGAAAGTCTGCAGATGGTGTACATCTCTCTCTCTCTCTCTCTCTCTCTCTCTCTCTCTCTCTCTCTCTCTCTCTCTTAAACTAACAACGGCGACAATGAACTGTCTTTATATGGATTTGTGATGAACTGAGTACGGGTAGTGTCTTGTCCTTGTAGTACGAAGAAAACATGTTGAGTTGAGAATTATGTTTATCGTTGACTCTGGGTGCCTAAAAGAGAAAAAAAAAATAATGAACATTACGAATACATGCCCATGAAATGAACATATATTTTCACAGCTGTAAAAAAAAATATTGAATTTCTTTTTACTTTCTTATTTTTGTCCCAAAACAAGCGGTTCTAACGTGTACCTAAAATGTATATTTTGGAGAAAAAAATGTATACCCGTCCACCTCAGTTTAACAATATACATGTAAAAACGAGTTGTAAGGTGATATATATTTCCTGGACGTATTAACCTGGGGCCTTTATTACATGCATTATGCAGAGTATCACATGAGGCATAAAACCAGTGTAATAGATGGAAGTGTGCAAAAACTTACTAAGTAAAGTTCATATAATTCTAATTCTGTCTCATTTTGCCTGATATATTATGTTTTGAATTGAGAAAGAAAGAAAAATACTTGGTATCTAATATGTGCTGGTAAAGCGTGTTTATCAAGAGTTTACCTATTTCTTTAGAGGTTCCTTGTTGTTGTTGGGCATTTGTTCTCTTTTAAGCAATTCTTGAGCATTGGCCAGGGATGTTTTCACTATGTCAGATGCTGCAGCTGTAACAAATGAGCCGCCTCGTGGGAAAACCAACAATGTGGTTTCCGAACAGGTCCGACACAGACCGGCCTGTACAAGCACAGAAGACAGCTAGAAGCTTGAAATTTCGGATTTAAGAAGAAGAGGAATTGTACTATCCGTGTAGCGAAAACAAAGGCGCTGAAGCTGATCTGCGCCTTTGTTTTCGCCTATGCAGATTGTTGGTTTTCCCACGCGGCGGCTCAAATGACAAGTTTGATTGTTAAACTGAAAAAGTGATACACAATAGCAACACACTGCACTTTATATATGTAGTGTTTCTTAAACAATAATTTTACATATAGAATATGAATAGCATATGGAAATAAAAACGTTAAGTTAGCTAGAATAAGATTATCTAAAAATAAAAAACTACTTTATCCACCCACTTTTACCAAAATTACTCGTTCTAGCTTACGAATCAGTATTTGAGGCAAAGGGGGTTATTTTAGCAATTGCTATACATTGAGAAAGCGATATAGGGTCACTGATGAGGTTTTATAACCAAAACGGCTGTCATTTCTTATTTTTGATCCAAAACATAGATTGTGGGTACTCGGCGAGGCGGTTCTAATGTGTACCCACAATATATGTTTTGAGCAAAAATATTAAAAATATCAAAAAATTTCCAATGAAATTTTCAATTTTTGCTTCTGAAAAAAAATCTCTATATTGCATGGGCAAGTTTTCGTTATGATTACTCACTGGAAATATCGCTATATCCACCACTGGAAGCCACAGAAACTGAAAAATAGAAGGAAACTGTGATAATGGTCACTGAACTGAATTAATGAGTCAACAAAAATTAGTGTGCACTAGAAGAGTGTAGGGATTTACTTTTTATGGTAAACAAACTGCACCTTGTACATTCTATTGTCCATTACGCATTTGTAAAGCTTTGCTAAGTCTGGTTTGTGAAACGTTTGTTTCGTTTGATTTCAAGTTGTCCCATTTGGCGAAGTTGATTGTTTGGTTTTAAAATGAATTGGTCTGTTTCGCATAAGTAATTGTTTTGTGTCATTTTTGTTTGTTTTATGTGATATAACGGTTTATTTTATTTGAAAATGAATTACATGTAGTTCATTTCTATTTTGTCTATTTCATTTAAAAATGGGACTTTTGACGGCTTTTGCCTTCCATAGTCAACTGCATGCGCTCACCATAGGAGCCTGAAGGATCAGGTGAGATAAAAAAAAAGCCAACAACAATAGTTCAGATCATTATTTTTTATTTATTAACTTCAAACATGAAAGTCTGCAGATGGTTTACATCTCTCTCTCTCTCTCTCTCTCTCTCTCTCTCTCTCTCTCTCTCATAAATCAACAACGGCGATAATGAACTGTCTTTATATGGATTTGTGATGAACTGAGTACGGGTAGTGTCTTGTCCTTGTAGTATGAAGAAAACATGTTGATCTGCGCCTTTGTTTTCGCCTATGCTGATTGTTGGTTTTCTCACGCTGCGGCTCAAATGACAAGTTTGATTGTTAAACTGAAAAAGTGATACACAATAACAACATACTGCACTTTATATATGAAGTGTTTCCTAAACAATAATTTTACATATAGAATATGAATAGCATATGGAAATAAAAACGTTAAGTTAGCTAGAATAAGATTATTTCAAAATAAAAAACGACTTCATCCACAAGTCATTGACTCTCTATAACCATAAACAGTCTAAATATCCCATTTTTACCAAAATTACTCGTTCTAGCATACGAATAAGTATTTGAGGCGAAGGGGGTTATTTTAGCAATTGCTATACATTGAGAAAGCGATATAGGGTCACTGATGAGGTTTTATAACCAAAACGGCTGTCTAGCCCAACCTTTTTCTCCTTAAGATTGTTTGTGATTGCTTTTAAATAGTTTGTTTCAGTAGTTTATTTTATTACTCAGGATAACATGTCCGTGACATGTATTCCCCCTTTGAACCCCACTTTTATATAGTAAAACTGGGGTTTACAGAGGTATACATATTTTTCTTATTTTTTTGATCCAAAACATAGATTGTGGGTACTCGGCGAGGCGGTTCTGATGTGTACCCACAATCTATGTTTTGAGCAAAAATATTAAAAATATCAAATATTTTCCAATGAAATTTTCAATTTTTGCTTCTGAAAAAAAATCTCTATATTGCATGGGCAAGTTTTCGTTATGATTACTCACTGGAAATATCGCTATATCCACCACTGGAAGCCACAGAAACTGAAAAATAGAAGGAAACTGTGATAATGGTCACTGAACTGAATTAATGAGTCAACAAAAGTTAGTGTGCACTAGAAGAGTGTAGGGATTTACTTTTTATGGTAAACCACATTCTATTGTCCATCACGCATTTGTAAAGCTTTGCTAAGTCAAGTCGCCAAATCAAATGTTGAGGAGGTGGTGAAAAATTTCTTCCCAGAGTTCTTTGTCGTTGAAAAATTATCGTGATTATTATTTTTATTATTATTAATATTATTATTTCTTGTTCCTCGGTAAACCTTAATACATGTACTCATTATACTTAATTATCAACTTTTCATTTAATAAGTATTGTCCTTTGTCTGTTTTGCTACAGTACTGTTCTAGACCAGTAAGAGCTGCCAGTGGTCTGTGAGTTTTATTCACACAGTTACTAAGTATTGCCTATCTTTTGCTATTTCAAAGAGCATTTTGGTGAGGAATGACAAACGTGCAATATATATAAATGAGGAGACCTACTAATGGCCTTCAAGCTATTCACAAGCTAATGAGGAAAATAAATAAAGCATTATACAGATAAATGAATTAAAAAATGCATTCTTACCATTATGCTTGTCCCGATCCTCTTCTGCTCTAAACTTCTCAAGAGCCCCAGGGATCACCAGTGTTTTAACATAATTCAATGCGAACTCATCTGAAATAATTGAAATGTTCTGTGTTACCAAAACTGACAAATTTGCTACCCCCTCCGAAAATTCATGATTTTTAAATACATGATAAACGGCTCATATAAAGGAAAAAACAACAACAAATTTTGGATAGCTATTTGTTTTGAAATCTGTTTTGTGGTGTTCTTATTTATTTTCAAAGTGGTTGCTTAAATCAATGAATGGAGTGTGTTGAACCCCCTCTCGGCCCCCCACCCGCACCCCATATTGCCATATATTCACCCGTACATGGTGTTACTGCGTAGTGAAAAACGATAAACTTACACAATGCTGTATCGCCTCCAGCTTTTTCTTCTAGGCTTCTAGTAGTGGAGTCACTGCCTACACTTTGTTTACTCTTTAATTCAGCCTCTTTTTCTTCTATGTCTCCGGCGACTATTTCATCTTTCTTTTCAACCGTGAAAATATCCCAGGATGTTGGACTCTCCTTCCGGACTGTCTCTATCCGCTCGGTTTTCTCTATTTTAACATCCAAGTCAGTCTGTGCCTGTGGGGCGATCTTGTTCTTGCCCACCTTCTTCCGAAGTTTGTTCCTCTCCTCCAAAGCCTTAAAAATGCAGAAAAATAGTTTTGTCAAATGGGGGGGGGGGGGGTGCCGGGACAGTGAGAAAAGAAATTTGGCAAACTTATGTCGCCTTGGGATAATGACCCACACAAAACCGACCTTATTAACTAATCGATTATTTCTATTTTAAATATTTTTTCATAAACTTATTTATTCTTTTACCTTTTTATTTATTTATTTATTTATTTATTTATTTATTTATTTGTTTGTTTGTTTGCTTGTTTGTTTGTTTATTTATTTATTTATTTATTTATATTTTTATATATGAAAATAAGATTTATCAATATACTTATTTTTCTATTGTTTCTGCTGTTATAATAAATTAATGTTAAAAAGCGGCGCTGTTTGTTTTGATTTGATTTTTTATTTTATTTCTTTATTTATTTATTTATTTATTTATTCGAAATAAAAATTACTTACCTTTTCATCGACAGTTGTGCAACTCCGGCATGTTACTACAGCAATAAATCTACTAAAAACTCCCATTTTTAACAATTTTCCCGCTTCTCTACTTTTCAGATCGTTAAACGCTCTGCGAAGTATCGTTGCTATGACACACAACGTCGAACGTTACGCTATGGCACATAACGTAACGTAGCGTACAGATAACGTAATGTCTAAAAGTAAAAATGAGCATGTGCGTGACAAAACCAACAATTCGGGTTTCCGACCAGGTCCGACACAAACCGGCCTGTACTGTCACAGAAGCAGGCTAGAAACGTGAAATTTCGGATTTAAGAAGAAGAGGGATTGTACTATCCATGTAGCGAAAACAAAGGCGCTGATCAGCTTCGCGGTTACCGCGAAGCTGGTCTGCGCCTTTGTTTTCGCATATGCAAATTGTTGGTTTTCTCATGCACAGGCTCAAATAATATTCTACAAATATTTTGTTATTGTAAATGTAGTTTTTCCCACCTCGGTTTTTGGAGTGGGAATTTCTTTCTGATTGCGACTTTTCAGCCGATGGGTATATTTGGGTTTAGTTTTCAATAAACAAGCCCCAATAACAAATCATTTAAGCAGACAAAGAATAGAAAGTATCGAAAGGAACTTTTGTATATGCCCTTTAAGTTAAGGTAACTGAGTGGCCACCTATTGGAAACATAGCTGCTCATTCGGCTTACGAAATGTTTTCATGGTATAAGTACCTGATTGTTAGTTTGGTTTTTCCCACCTCGGTTTTTGGAGTGGGAATCTTTTTTTCTGATTGCGCCTTTTCCTGATCTTTGCCTACTTGTACCTTTTCCTGATCATTGCCTGCTTGTACTTTTTTATTCCCTGTATGTTCATATAAGTAACAGCCAAAGACCATGCTGCATGATATTTCAAATGGAAAATAATCTGATTCTGACTAGGGTTTGAGAGTTGAAGCCACTTTGTGGCGAAACGACCTTTCAATCATTCTCGAATTTATTATTTTTCTTAGCTTCGTTCACGATAGTCTGGTACCCGACTCCTTCATTATCATTCTCGGAGTCAGGCACATGCGTATAATGCCAGAAGGTGGAACACCGGTAAAAAAATATCACTCCGCCGTACCCCACGAAAATAGTGCATTTAAAAATTTCATCCACACATGTTTGATGCTGAATAGTGAGAACATTTCCTACATTCTGACTAAGATCTCGCATTTAATACAAAGTATCGCCATAATACAACATGTTAGTGCACAAACCACCATGCCAAAATGGACTATATCTCATCGGAGGCTTCTGTTTGTACACTACCCCCTACTAAAATCCGGACCATTCTAGAGTGTAAAATCCACCCATAGGTATATTGCAAAACGGATTACCGGAAAATCGAGACGGTCAACCCCTCTAGGTAGTGGCACCTTTGGGTAGGGGTGTGGCTGGGCTATCAAGTTAGAGAAGACCTTTTGGTGGTGCAATGTTGGGTACCAGCTGGGAGTGTCACAAAGTGAGGGAATTTTGGGAGATTTTTTACCGGTGTTGGACCAGAAGCCATTGGGTAAATAAAAACATGGCGGCGCCGTTAGTCACAACACACAGACCAATTTGATGATGATCAATCATGATGGTGATGATCGATCAGCATGGTGATGATCGATGTTGATAATGATCGATCATGATGATGATCGACCATGTTGATGATCGATCATTATGGTGATGATCGATGATGATAATGCTGATCGATCATGTTTATCGATCATGATGATAATGATCGATCATCATGATGATGATCGATCATGATAGTCATCATCATGATCGACGATGATGATGATCGATGATAATGATCGATCATGATGATGACTATCGATCGTCATGGTGATGATCGATCATGATGATGATGATGATCGATCATGATGATCTATGATGATGATGATGATGATGATGATGATGATGATGATGGTGATGATGTTCGATCATGATGAGACTTTGACGTTTTCCAAGTAAGTCGTTTTGGGCCGAACTGACTCGGGTCCATTTTATTAATATTCTATTTTTCGGTATTTTGTTTGACCTACACCTTTTTTATTACCGGATAGGTTTATTTCAGAATCAATTGTCTGGTTTGTGAAACGTTTGTTTCGTTTGATTTCAAGTTGTCCCATTTGGCGAAGTTGATTGTTTGGTTTTAAAATGAATTGGTCTGTTTCGCATAAGTAATTGTTTTGTGTCATTTTTGTTTGTTTTATGTGATATAACGGTTTATTTTATTTGAAAATGAATTACATGTAGTTCATTTCTATTTTGTCTATTTCATTTAAAAATGGGACTTTTGACGGCTTTTGCCTTCCATAGTCAACTGCATGCGCTCACCATAGGAGCCTGAAGGATCAGGCGAGATAAAAAAAAAAAGCCAACAACAATAGTTCAGATCATTATTTTTTATTTATTAACTTCAAACATGAAAGTCTGCAGATGGTTTACATCTCTCTCTCTCTCTCTCTCTCTCTCTCTCTCTCTCTCTCTCATAAATCAACAACGGCGATAATGAACTGTCTTTATATGGATTTGTGATGAACTGAGTACGGGTAGTGTCTTGTCCTTGTAGTATGAAGAAAACATGTTGATCTGAGAATTGTGTTTATCGTTTCAGTATGGTTGACTCTGGATACCTGAAAGAGAAAAGAAAACACTGAACATTACGAATACATGCCCATGAAATGAACATATATTTTCACAGCTGTAAAAAAAAAATATTGAATTTCTTTTTACTTTCTTATTTTTGTCCCAAAAATAGCGACTCTAACGAGTACCCACAATGTATGTTTTGGAGAGAAAATTTATACCTGTCCACCTCAGTTTAACAATATACATGTAAAAACGAGTTGAAAGGTGAAATATATTTCCTGGACGTATTAACCTGGGGCCTGTATTACATGCATTATGCAGAGGTATCACATGAGACATAAAGCCAGTGTAATAGATGGAAGTGTGCAAAAACTTATAATAAGTAAAGTTCATATATATTCTAATTCTGTCTCATTTTGAGTGATATATTATGTTTTGAATTGAGAAAGAAAAAAAATATTTGGTATCTAATATGTGCTGGTAAAGCGTGTTTATCAAGAGTTTACCTATTTCTTTAAAGGTTCCTTGTCGTTGTTGGGCATTTGTTCTCTTTTAAGCAATTCTTGAGCATTGGCCAGGGATGTTTTCACTATGTCAGATGCTGCAGCTGTAACAAATGAGCCGCCTCGTGGGAAAACCAACAATGTGGTTTCCGAACAGGTCCGACACAGACCGGCCTGTACAAGCACAGAAGCAGGCTAGAAGCTTGAAATTTTGGAGTTAAGTAGAGGAGGAATTGTACTATCCGAGTAGCGAAAACAACGGCGCTGATCAGCTTCGCGGTTACCACGAAGCTGATCTGCGCCTTTGTTTTTGCCTATGCAGATTGTTGGTTTTCCCATGAGGCGGCTCATATGTAGTGTTTCCTAAACAATAATTTTACATATAGAATATGAATAGCATATGGAAATAAAAACGTTAAGTTAGCTAGAATAAGATTACTTCAAAACAAAGCGACTTTATCCACAGGTCATTGACGCTCTATAACCATAGAAACAGTTTAAATAGTCCATTTTTGCCAAAATTACTGATTCTAGCTTACGAATCAGTATTTGAGGCAAAGGGGGTTATTTTAGCAATTGCTATACATTGAGAAAGCGATATAGGGTCACTGATGAGGTTTTATAACCAAAACGGCTGTCTAGCCCAACCTTTTTCTCCTTAAGATTGTTTGTGATTGCTTTTAAATAGTTTGTTCTAGTAGTTTATTTTATTACTCAGGATAACATATCTGTGACATGTATACCCCCTTGAACCCCACTTTTATATAGCAAAACTGGGGTTTACAGGGGTATACATATTTTCTTATTTTTGATTCAAAACATAGATTGTGGGTACTTGGCGAGGCGGTTCTAATGTGTACCCACAATCTATGTTTTGAGCAAAAATATTAAAAATATCAAAAATTTTCCAATGAAATTTTCAATTTTTGCTTCTGAAAAAAAATCTCTATATTGCATGGGGAAGTTTTCGTTATGATTACTCACTGGAAATATCGCTATATCCACCACTGGAAGCCACAGAAACTGAAAAATAGAAGGAAACTGTGATAATGGTCACTGAACTGAATTAATGAGTCAACAATAATTAGTGTGCACTAGAAGAGTGTAGGGATTTACTTTTTATGGTAAACCAAACTGCACCTTGTACATTCTATTGTCCATCACGCATTTGTAAAGCTTTGCTAAGTCAAGTCGCCAAATCAAATGTTGAGGAGGTGGTGAAAAATTTCTTCCCAGAGTTCTTTAGTCAAATGTCTGTGTCGTTGAAACATTATCGTGATTATTATTATTATTATTATTATTATTATTATTATTATTATTATTATTTCTTGTTCCTCGGTAAACCTTAATACATGTACTCATTATACTTAATTATCAACTTTTCATTTAATAAGTATTGTTTTTGTCTGTTTTGCTACAGTACTGTTCTAGACCAGTAAGAGCTGCCAGTGGTCTGTGAGTTTTATTCACACAGTTACTAAGTATTGTCTATCTTTTGCTATTTCAAAGAGCATTTTGGTGAGGAATGACAAACGTGCAATATATATAAATGAGGAGACCTACTAATGGCCTTCAAGCTATTCACCAGCTAATGAGGAAAATAAATAAAGCATTATACAGATACCGTATTCGTTCTAATTAGCGCACATGCTCCAATAAGCGCACACCCCGGTCCTTTCCGAAAAACACGTGCATAAGCGCACACTGCTCGAATATTTTATTGGTATTTTACACCAATTCTGCACATTAATACCGTATTAGACGCATTAAAACTTGGCCGTAAATGATCAGAAACTACATTGCAATAATTTAAACATTTAAATGACATCACCATTGATAGATTTGACATGGTTATTTCAGCATTTTAATGTGTTATGTTCGTTCGTAATGTGCGCTAATTAGAACGATATTTTGTTACCTTAACTTTAAGTTATTTTGAAAAGTTAAGCGCACTGTGCGCTAATTAGAACGAATACGGTAAATTAATTAAAAATGCATTCTTACCATTATGCTTGTCCCGATCCTCTTCTGCTCTAAACTTCTCAAGAGCCCCTGGGATCACCAGTGTTTTAACATAATTCAATGCGAACTCATCTGAAATAATTGAAATGTTCTGTGTTACCAAAACTGACAAATTTGCTACCCCCTCCGAAAATTCATGATTTTTAAATACATGATAAACGGCTCATATAAAGGAAAAACAACAACAACAAATTTTGGATAGCTATTTGTTTTGAAATCTGTTATGTGGTGTTCTTATTTATTTTCAAAGTGGTTGCTTAAATCAATGAATGGAGTGTGTTTAAACCCCCCCCACACACACACACACACACCACCACCACCACCACCACCATATTGCGATATATTCACCCGTACATGGTGTTACTGCGTAGTGAAAAACGATAAACTTACACAATGTTGTATCGCCTCCAGCTTTTTCTTCTAGGCTTCTAGTAGTGGAGTCACCGCCTACACTTTGTTCGCTCTTTAATTCAGCCTCTCTTTGTTCTATGTCTCCGGCGACTATTTCATCTTTCTTTTCAACCGTGAAAATATCCCAAGATGTTGGGCTCTCCTTCCGGACTGTCTCTATCCGCTCGGTTTTCTCTATTTTAACATCCAAGTCAGTCTGTGCCTGTGGGGCGATCTTGTTCTTGCCCACCTTCTTCCGAAGTTTGTTCCTCTCCTCCAAAGCCTTAAAAATGCAGAAAAATAGTTTTGTCAAATGGGGGGGGGGGGGTGCCGGGACAGTGAGAAAAGAAATTTGGCAAACTTATGTCGCCTTGGGATAATGACCCACACAAAACCGACCTTATTAACTAATCGATTATTTCTATTTTAAATATTTTTTCATAAACTTATTTATTCTTTTACCTTTTTATTTATTTATTTATTTATTTATTTATTTATTTATTTATTTATTTATTTGTTTGTTTGTTTATTTAGTTATTTATTTATTTATTTATTTATTTATTTATTTATATTTTTACATATGAAAATAAGATTTATCAATATACTTATTTTTCTATTGTTTCTGCTGTTATAATAAATTAATGTTAAAAAGCGGCGCTATTTGTTTTGATTTGATTTTTTATTTTATTTCTTTATTTATTTATTTATTTATTTATTTATTTATTTATTCGAAATAAAAATTACTTACCTTTTCATCGACAGTTGTGCAACTCCGGCATGTTACTATAGCAATAAATCTACTAAAAACTCCCATTTTTAACAATTTCCCGCTTCTCTACTTTTCAGATCGTTAAACGCTCGGCGAAGTATCGTTGCTATGACACCCAACGTCGAACGTTACGCTATGGCACATAACGTAACGTAGCGTACAGATAACGTAATGTCTAAAAGTAAAAATAATATTCTACAAATATTTTGTTATTGTAAATGTAGTTTTTCCCACCTCGGTTTTTGGAGTGGGAATTTCTTTCTGATTGCGACTTTTCAGCCGATGGGTATATTTGGGTTTAGTTTATTTAAGCAGACAAAGAATAGAAAGTATCGAAAGGAACTTTTGTATATGCCCTTTAAGTTAAGGTAACTGAGTGGCCACCTATTGGGAAAATAGCTGCTCATTCGGCTTACGAAATGTTTTCATGGTATAAGTACCTGATTGTTAGTTTGGTTTTTTCCCACCTCGGTTTTTGGAGTGGGAATCTTTTTCTGATTGCGCCTTTTCCTGATCTTTGCCTACTTGTACCTTTTCCTGATCATTGCCTGCTTGTACTTTTTTATTCCCCGTATGTTCATATAAGTAACAGCCAAAGACCATGCTGCATGATATTTCAAATGGAAAATAATCTGATTCTGACTAGGGTTTGAGAGTTGAAGCCACTTTGTGGCGAAACGACCTTTCAATCATTCTCGAATTTATTATTTTTCTTAGCTTCGTTCACGATAGTTTGGTACCCGACTCCTTCATTATCATTCTCGGAGTCAGGCACATGCGTATAATGCCAGAAGGTGGAACACCGGTAAAAAAATATCACTCCGCCGTACCCCACGAAAATAGTGCATTTAAAAATTTCATCCACACATGTTTGATGCTGAATAGTGAGAACATTTCCTACATTCTGTATAAGATCTCGCATTTAATACAAAGTATCGCCATAATACAACATGTTAGTGCCAAAACCACCATGCCAAAACGGACTATATCTCATCGGAGGCTTCTGTTTGTACACTACCCCCTACTAAAATCCGGACCATTCTAGAGTGTAAAATCCACCCATAGGTATATTGCAAAACGGATTACCGGAAAATCGAGATGGTCAACCCCTCTATGTAGTGGCACCTTTGGGTAGGGGTGTGGCTGGGCTATCAAGTTAGAGAAGACCTTTTGGTGGTGCAATGTTGGGTACCAGCTGGGAGTGTCACAAAGTGAGGGAATTTTGGGAGATTTTTTACCGGTGTTGGACCAGAAGCCATTGGGTAAATAAAAACATGGCGGCGCCGTTAGTCACAACACACAGACCAATTTGATGATGATCAATCATGATGGTGATGATCGATCATCATGGTGATGATCGATGTTGATAATGATCGATCATGATGATGATCGACCATGTTGATGATCGATCATTATGGTGATGATCGATGATGATAATGCTGATCGATCATGTTTATCGATCATGATGATAATGATCGATCATCATGATGATGATCGATCATGATAGTCATCATCATGATCGACGATGATGATGATCGATGATAATGATCGATCATGCTGATGACTATCGATCGCCATTGTGATGATCGATCATGATGATGATGATGATCGATCATGATGATCTATGATGATGATGATGATGATGATGGTGATGATGTTCGATCATGATGAGACTTTGACGTTTTCCAAGTAAGTCGTTTTGGGCCGAACTGACTCGGGTCCATTTTATTAATATTCTATTTTTCGGTATTTTGTTTGACCTACACCTTTTTTATTATCGGATAGGTTTATTTCAGAATCATTTGTTTGGTTTGTAAAAACGTTTGTTTCGTTTGATTTCAAGTTGTCCCATTTGGCGAAGTTGATTGTTTGGTTTTAAAATGAATTGGTCTGTTTCGCATAAGTAATTGTTTTGTGTCATTTTTGTTTATTTTATGTGATATAACGGTTTATTTTATTTGAAAATGAATTACATGAATGAATGTAGTTCATTTCTATTTTGTCTATTTCATTTAAAAATGAGACTTTTGACGGCTTTTGCCTTCCATAGTCAACTGCATGCGCTCACCATAGGAGCCTGAAGGATCAGGCGAGATAAAAAAAAAAAAGCCAACAACAATAGTTCAGATCATTATTTTTATTTATTAACTTCAAACATGAAAGTCTGCAGATGGTTTACATCTCTCTCTCTCTCTCTCTCTCTCTCTCTCTCTCTCTCTCTCTCTCTCTCTCTCTCTTAAATTAACAACGGCGATAATGAACTGTCTTTATATGGATTTGTGATGAACTGAGTACGGGTAGTGTCTTGTCCTTGTAGTATGAAGAAAACATGTTGATCTGAGAATTGTGTTTATCGTTTCAGTATGGTTGACTCTGGATACCTGAAAGAGAAAAGAAAACACTGAACATTACGAATACATGCCCATGAAATGAACATATATTTTCACAGCTGTAAAAAAAAATATTGAATTTCTTTTTACTTTCTTATTTTTGTCCCAAAACAAGCGGTTCTAACGAGTACCTATAATGTATGTTTTGGAGAAAAAAATGTATACCCGTCCACCTCAGTTTAACAATATACATGTAAAAACGAGTTGTAATGTGATATATATTTCATGGACGTATTAACCTGGGGCCTGTATTACATGCATTATGCAGAGTATCACATGAGACATAAAACCAGTGTAATAGATGAAAGTGTGCAAAAACTCACTATAATCCCTGCATTGTTCATTGTCGCCTCCCCGTGACCGACTGAATCCCGTTTTATATGTTTAGTTTACGGAACACGGAACCAATATGATCTTTGACACGACATGTTTACAAAATGGCATTGTAAGTAAAGTTCATATATTCTAATTCTGTCTCATTTTGCCTGATATATTATGTTTTGAATTGAGAAAGAAAAAAAAAATATTTGGTATCTAATATGTGCTGGTAAAGCGTGTTTATCAAGAGTTTACCTATTTCTTTAGAGGTTCCTTGTCGTTGTTGGGCATTTGTTCTCTTTTAAGCAATTCTTGAGCATTGGCCAGGGATGTTTTCACTATGTCAGATGCTGCAGCTGTAACAAATGAGCCGCCTCGTGGGAAAACCAACAATGTGGTTTCCGAACAGGTCCGACATAAACCGGCCTGTACAGCTACAGAAGCAGGCTAGAAGCTTGAAATTTCGGATTTAAGAAGAAGAGGGATTGTACTATCCGTGTAGCGAAAACAAAGGCGCTGATCAGCTTCGCGGTTACCGCGAAGCTGATCTGCGCCTTTGTTTTCGCCTATGCAGATTGTTGGTTTTCCCATGAGGCGGCTCAAATGACAAGTTTGATTGTTAAACTGAAAAAGTGATACACAATAGCAACACACTGTTCTTTGTACATGCAGTGTTTCCTAAACAATTTTAGAGATAGAATATGAATAGCATATGGAAATAAAAACGTTAAGTTAGCTAGAATAAGATTACTTCAAAGCAAAGCGACTTTATTCACAGGTCATTGACGCTCTATAACCATAGAAACAGTTTAAATAGTCCATTTTTACCAAAATTACTGGTTCTAGCTTACGAATCAGTATTTGAGGCAAAGGGGGTTATTTTAGCAATTGTTATACATTGAGAAAGCGATATAGGGTCACTGATGAGGTTTTATAACCAAAACGGCTGTCTAGCCCAACCTTTTTCTCCTTAAGATTGTTTGTGATTGCTTTTAAATAGTTTGTTCTAGTAGTTTATTTCATTACTCGGGATAACATATCTGTGACATGTATACCCCCTTGAATCCCACTTTTATATAACAAAACTGGGGTTTACAGGAGTATACATATTTTCTTATTTTTGATCCAAAACATAGATTGTGGGTACTCGGCGAGGCGGTTCTAATGTGTACCCACAATCTATGTTTTGAGCAAAAATATTAAAAATATCAAAAATTTTCCAATGAAATTTTCAATTTTTGCTTCTGAAAAAAATCTCTATATTGCATGGGCCAGTTTTCGTTATGATTACTCACTGGAAATATCGCTATATCCACTACTGGAAGCCACAGAAACTGAAAAATAGAAGGAAACTGTGATAATGGTCACTGAACTGAATTAATGAGTCAACAAAAATTAGTGTGCATTAGAAGAGTTTAGGGATTTACTTTTTATGGTAAACCAAACTGCACCTTGTACATTCTATTGTCCATCACGCATTTGTAAAGCTTTGCTAAGTCAAGTCGCCAAATCAAATGTTGAGGAGGTGGTGAAAAATTTCTTCCCAGAGTTCTTTAGTCAAATGTCCGTGTCGTTGAAAAATTATCGTGATTATTATTATTATTATTATTATTATTATTATTATTATTATTATTTCTTGTTCCTCGGTAAACCTTAATACATGTACTCATTATACTTAATTATCAACTTTTCATTTAATAAGTCTTGTTTTTGTCTGTTTTGCTACAGTACTGTTCTAGACCAGTAAGAGCTGCCAGTGGTCTGTGAGTTTTATTCACACAGTTACTAAGTATTGCCTATCTTTTGCTATTTCAAAGAGCATTTTGGTGAGGAATGACAAACGTGCAATATATATAAATGAGGAGACCTACTAATGGCCTTCAAGCTATTCACCAGCTAATGAGGAAAATAAATAAAGCATTATACAGATAAATTAATTAAAAATGCATTCTTACCATTATGCTTGTCCCGATCTTCTTCTGCTCTAAACTTCTCAAGAGCCCCAGGGATCACCAGTGTTTTAACATAATTCAATGCGAACTCATCTGAAATAATTGAAATGTTCTGTGTTACCAAAACTGACAAATTTGCTACCCCCTCCGAAAATTCATGATTTTTAAATACACGATAAACGGCTCATATAAAGGAAAAAAAACAACAACAAATTTTGGATAGCTATTTGTTTTGAAATCTGTTATGTGGTGTTCTTATTTATTTTCAAAGTGGTTGCTTAAATCAATGAATGGAGTCTGTTTAAACCCCCCCACCCACCCCCCCACCACCACCACCATATTGCGATATATTCACCCGTACATGGTGTTGCTGCGTAGTGAAAAACGATAAACTTACACAATGCTGTATCGCCTCCAGCTTTTTCTTCTAGGCTTCTAGTAGTGGAGTCACCGCCTACACTTTGTTCACTCTTTAATGCAGCCTCTCTTTGTTCTATGTCTCCGGCGACTATTTCATCTTTCTTTTCAACCGTGAAAATATCCCAGGATGTTGGACTCTCCTTCCGGACTGTCTCTATCCGCTCGGTTTTCTCTATTTTAACATCCAAGTCAGTCTGTGCCTGTGGGGCGATCTTGTTCTTGCCCACCTTCTTCCGAAGTTTGTTCCTCTCCTCCAAAGCCTTAAAAATGCAGAAAAATAGTTTTGTCAAATGGGGGGGGGGGGGACAGTGAGAAAAGAAATTTGGCAAACTTATGTCGCCTTGGGATAATGACCCACACAAAACCGACCTTATTAACTAATCGATTATTTCTATTTTAAATATTTTTTCATAAACTTATTTATTCTTTTACCTTTTTATTTATTTATTTATTTATTTATTTATTTATTTATTTAATTATTTATTTAATTATTTATATTTTACATATGAAAATAAGATTTATCAATATACTTATTTTTCTATTGTTTCTGCTGTTATAATAAATTAATGTTAAAAAGCGGCGCTGTGTGTTTTGATTTGATTTTTTATTTATTTATTTATTTATTTATTTATTTATTTATTTATTCGAAATAAAAATTACTTACCTTTTCATCGACAGTTGTGCAACTCCGACATGTTACTACAGCAATAAATCTACTAAAAACTCCCATTTTTAACAATTTTCCCGCTTCTCTACTTTTCAGATCGTTAAACGCTCTGCGAAGTATCGTTGCTATGACACACAACGTCGAACGTTACGCTTTGGCACATAACGTAACGTTGCGTACAGATAACGTAATGTCTAAAAGTAAAAATAATATTCTACAAATATTTTGATATTGTAAATGTAGTTTTTCCCACCTCGGTTTTTGGAGTGGGAATTTCTTTCTGATTGCGACTTTTCAGCCGATGGGTATATTTGGGTTTAGTTTTCAATAAACAAGCCCCAATAACAAATCATTTAAGCAGACAAAGAATAGAAAGTATCGAAAGAAACTTTTGTATATGCACTTTAAGTTAAGGTAACTGAGTGGCCACCTATTGGGAAAATAGCTGCTCATTCGGCTTACGAAATGTTTTCATGGTATAAGTACCTGGTTGTTAGTTTGGATTTTTCCCACCTCGGTTTTTGGAGTGGGAATCTTTTTCTGATTGCGCCTTTTCCTGATCTTTGCCTACTTGTACCTTTTCCTGATCATTGCCTGCTTGTACTTTTTTATTCCCTGTATGTTCATATAAGTAACAGCCAAAGACCATGCTGCATGATATTTCAAATGGAAAATAATCTGATTCTGACTAGGGTTTGAGAGTCAATCATTCTCGAATTTATTATTTTTCTTAGCTTCGTTCACGATAGTCTGGTACCCGACTCCTTCATTATCATTCTCGGAGTCAGGCACATGCGTATAATGCCAGAAGGTGGAACACCGGTAAAAAAAATATCACTCCGCCGTACCCCACGAAAATAGTGCATTTAAAAATTTCATCCACACATGTTTGATGCTGAATAGTGAGAACATTTCCTACATTCTGTATAAGATCTCGCATTTAATACAAAGTATCGCCATAATACATGTTAGTGCACAAACCACCATGCCAAAACGGACTATATCTCATCGGAGGCTTCTGTTTGTACACTACCCCCTACTAAAATCCGGACCATTCTAGAGTGTAAAATCCACCCATAGGTATATTGCAAAACGGATTACCGGAAAATCGAGATGGTCAACCCCTCTAGGTAGTGGCACCTTTGGGTAGGGGTGTGGCTGGGCTATCAAGTTAGAGAAGACCTTTTGGTGGTGCAATGTTGGGTACCAGCTGGGAGTGTCACAAAGTGAGGGAATTTGCATTGCGGCCTATGGGAGATTTTTTACCGGTGTTGGACCAGAAGCCATTGGGTAAATAAAAACATGGCGGCGCCGTTAGTCACAACACACAGACCAATTTGATGATGATCAATCATGATGGTGATGATCGATCATCATGGTGATGATCGATGTTGATAATGATCGATCATGATGATGATCGACCATGTTGATGATCGATCATTATGGTGATGATCGATGATGATAATGCTGATCGATCATGTTTATCGATCATGATGATAATGATCGATCATCATGATGATGATCGATCATGATAGTCATCATCATGATCGACGATGATGATGATCGATGATAATGATCGATCATGATGATGACTATCGATCGTCATGGTGATGATCGATCATGATGATGATGATGATCGATCATGATGATCGATGATGATGATGATGATGATGATGATGATGATGATGGTGATGATGTTCGATCATGATGAGACTTTGACGTTTTCCAAGTAAGTCGTTTTGGGCCGAACTGACTCGGGTCCATTTTATTAATATTCTATTTTTCGGTATTTTGTTTGACCTACACCTTTTTTATTACCGGATAGGTTTATTTCAGAATCAATTGTTTGGTTTGTGAAACGTTTGTTTCGTTTGATTTCAAGTTGTCCCATTTGGCGAAGTTGATTGTTTGGTTTTAAAATGAATTGGTCTGTTTCGCATAAGTAATTGCTTTGTGTCATTTTTGTTTGTTTTATGTGATATAACGGTTTATTTTATTTGAAAATGAATTAGTTCATTTCTATTTTGTCTATTTCATTTAAAAATGAGACTTTTGACGGCTTTTGCCTTCCATAGTCAACTGCATGCGCTCACCATAGGAGCCTGAAGGATCAGGCGAGATAAAAAAAAAAAAAAAAAAGCCAACAACAATAGTTCAGATCATTATTTTTTATTTATTAACTTCAAACATGAAAGTCTGCAGATGGTTTACATCTCTCTCTCTCTCTCTCTCTCTCTCTCTCTCTCTCTCTCTCTCTCTCTCTCTCTCTCATAAATTAACAACGGCGATAATGAACTGTCTTTATATGGATTTGTGATGAACTGAGCACGGGTAGTGTCTTGTCCTTGTAGTATGAAGAAAACATGTTGATCTGAGAATTGTGTTTATCGTTTCAGTATGGTTGACTCTGGATACCTGAAAGAGAAAAGAAAACACTGAACATTACGAATACATGCCCATGAAATGAACATATATTTTCACAGCTGTAAAAAAAATATTGAATTTCTTTTTACTTTCTTATTTTTGTCCCAAAACAAGCGGCTCTAACGAGTACCCACAATGTATGTTTTGGAGAAAAAATGTATACCCGTCCACCTCAGTTTAACAATATACATGTAAAAACGAGTTGTAAGGTGATATATGTTTCCTGGACGTATTAACCTGGGGCCTGTATTACATGCATTATGCAGAGTATCACATGAGACATAAAGCCAGTGTAATAGATGGAAGTGTGCAAAAACTCACTATAATCCCTGCATTGTTCATTGTCGCCTCCCCGTGACCGACTGAATCCCGTTTTATATGTTTAGTTTACGGAACACGGAACCAATATGATCTTTGACACGACATGTTTACAAAATGGCATTATAAGTAAAGTTCATATATTCTAATTCTGTCTCATTTTGCCTGATATATTATGTTTTGAATTGAGAAAGAAAAAAAAAATATTTGGTATCATATTATGTGCTGGTAAAGCGTGTTTATCAAGAGGTTACCTATTTCTTTAGAGGTTCCTTGTCGTTGTTGGGCATTTGTTCTCTTTTAAGCAATTCTTGAGCATTGGCCAGGGATGTTTTCACTATGTCAGATGCTGCAGCTGTAACAAATGAGCCGCCTCGTGGGAAAACCAACAATGTGGTTTCCGAACAGGTCCGACACAGACCGGCCTGTACAAGCACAGAAGACAGCTAGAAGCTTGAAATTTCGGATTTAAGAAGAAGAGGGATTGTACTATCCGTGTAGCGAAAACAAAGGCGCTGATCAGCTTCGCGGTTACCGCGAAGCTGATCTGCGCCTTTGTTTTCGCCTATGCAGATTGTTGGTTTTCCCACGCGGCGGCTCAAATGACAAGTCTGATTGTTAAACTGAAAAAGTGATACACAATAGCAACATACTGCACTTTATACATGTAGTGTTTCGACCTAAACAATTATTTTTCAAATCATCAGGAAAACAAGTCCGTGTAATATATACCCCCTTAAACCCCACTTTTGTACAGTAAAACTGGGGTTTGCAGGGGTATACCTATTTTTCTTATTTTTGCTCAAAAACATAGATTATGGGTACACGTTAGAACCGCCTCAGCGAGGCGGTTCTAACGTGTACCCACAATCTATGTTTTGAGCAGAAATAAGAAAAATATCAATTTTTTTCTGATGAAATTTTCAATTTTTACAGGTGAAAAAAATCTCTATATATTGCATGGACAAGTTTTCGTAATGAGAATGTGAATAGCATATGGAAATAAAAACGTTAAGTTAGCTAGAATAAGATTACTTCAAAGCAAAGCGACTTTATCCACAGGTAATTGACGCTCTATAACCATAGAAACAGTTTAAATAGTCCATTTTTGCCAAAATTACTGATTCTAGCTTACGAATCAGTATTTGAGGCAAAGGGGGTTATTTTAGCAATTGCTATACATTGAGAAAGCGATATAGGGTCACTGATGAGGTTTTATAACCAAAACGGCTGTCTAGCCCAACCTTTTTCTCCTAAAGATTGTTTGTGATTGCTTTTAAATAGTTTGTTCTAGTAGTTTATTTTATTACTCAGGATAACATGTCTGTGACATGTATATCCCCTTGAACCCCACTTTTATATAGCAAAACTGGGGTTTACAGGAGTATACATATTTTCTTATTTTTGATCCAAAACATAGATTGTGGGTACTCGGCGAGGCGGTTCTAATGTGTACCCACAATGTATGTTTTGAGCAAAAATATTAAAAATATCAAATATTTTCCAATGAAATTTTCAATTTTTGCTTCTGAAAAAAAAATCTCTATATTGCAAGGGTAAGTTTTCGTTATGATTACTCACTGGAAATATCGCTATATCCACCACTGGAAGCCACAGAAACTGAAAAATAGAAGGAAACTGTGATAATGGTCACTGAACTGAATTAATGAGTCAACAAAAATTAGTGTGCACTAGAAGAGTGTAGGGATTTACTTTTTATGGTAAACCAAACTGCACCTTGTACATTCTATTGTCCATCACGCATTTGTAAAGCTTTGCTAAGTCAAGTCGCCAAATCAAATGTTGAGGAGGTGGTGAAAAATTTCTTCCCAGAGTTCTTTAGTCAAATGTCTGTGTCGTTGAAAAATTATCGTGATTATTATTATTATTATTATTATTATTATTATTATTTCTTGTTCGTCGGTAAACCTTAATACATGTACTCATTGTACTTAATTATCAACTTTTCATTTAATAAGTATTGTTTTTGTCTGTTTTGCTACAGTACTGTTCTAGACCAGTAAGAGCTGCCAGTGGTCTGTGAGTTTTATTCACACAGTTACTAAGTATTGCCTATCTTTTGCTATTTCAAAGAGCATTTTGGTGAGGAATGACAAACGTGCAATATATATAAATGAGGAGACCTACTAATGGCC
Source organism: Rugalucina vietnamica (assembly GCA_964017185.1). Taxonomy (NCBI): domain Eukaryota; kingdom Metazoa; phylum Mollusca; class Bivalvia; order Lucinida; family Lucinidae; genus Rugalucina; species Rugalucina vietnamica. The sequence goes on from OZ024884.1 coordinate 30,464,936, forward strand.
TTCAAGCTATTCACCAGCTAATGAGGAAAATAAATAAAGCATTATACAGATAAATTAATTAAAAATGCATTCTTACCATTATGCTTGTCCCGATCTTCTTCTGCTCTAAACTTCTCAAGAGCCCCAGGGATCACCAGTGTTTTAACATAATTCAATGCGAACTCATCTGAAATAATTGAAATGTTCTGTGTTACCAAAACTGACAAATTTACTACCCCCTCCGAAAATTCATGATTTTTAAATACATGATAAACGGCTCATATAAAGGAAAAAAAAACAACAACAAATTTTGGATAGCTATTTGTTTTGAAATCTGTTATGTGGTGTTCTTATTTATTTTCAAAGTGGTTGCTTAAATCAATGAATTGAGTGTGTTTAACCCCCCCCCCCACCACCACCATATTGCGATATATTCACCCGTACATGGTGTTGCTGCGTAGTAAAAAACGATAAACTTACACAATGCTGTATCGCCTCCAGCTTTTTCTTCTAGGCTTCTAGTAGTGGAGTCACCGCCTACACTTTGTTCACTCTTTAATTCAGCCTCTCTTTGTTTTATGTCTCCGGCGACTATTTCATCTTTCTTTTCAACCGTGAAAATATCCCAGGATGTTGGACTCTCCTTCCGGACTGTCTCTATCCGCTCGGTTTTCTCTATTTTAACATCCAAGTCAGTCTGTGCCTGTGGGGCGATCTTGTTCTTGCCAACCTTCTTCCGAAGTTTGTTCCTCTCCTCCAAAGCCTTAAAAATGCAGAAAAATAGTTTTGTCAAATGGGGGGGGGGGGGGGGGGCGGGACAGTGAGAAAAGAAATTTGGCAAACTTATGTCGCCTTGGGATAAAGACCCACACAAAACCGACCTTATTAACTAATCGATTATTTCTATTTTAAATATTTTTTCATAAACTTATTTATTCTTTTACCTTTTTATTTATTTATTTATTTATTTATTTATTTATTTATTTATTTATTTGTTTGTTTTTGGTTTGTTTATTTATTTATTTATTTATTTAATTATTTATTTAATTATTTATATTTTTACATATGAAAATAAGATTTATCAATATACTTATTTTTCTATTGTTTCTGCTGTTATAATAAATTAATGTTAAAAAGCGGCGCTGTTTGTTTTGATTTGATTTTTTATTTTATTTCTTTATTTATTTATTTATTCGAAATAAAAATTACTTACCTTTTCATCGACAGTTGTGCAACTCCGGCATGTTACTACAGCAATAAATCTACTAAAAACTCCCATTTTTAACAATTTTCCCGCTTCTCTACTTTTCAGATCGTTAAACGCTCTGCGAAGTATCGTTGCTATGACACCCAACGTCGAACGTTACGCTATGGCACATAACGTAACGTAGCGTACAGATAACGTAATGTCTAAAAGTAAAAATAATATTCTACAAATATTTTGTTATTGTAAATGTAGTTTTTCCCACCTCGGTTTTTGGAGTGGGTATTTCTTTCTGATTGCGGCTTTTCAGCCGATGGGTATATTTGGGTTTAGTTTTCAATAAACAAGCCCCAATAACAAATCATTTAAGCAGACAAAGAATAGAAAGTATCGAAAGTAACTTTTGTATATGCCCTTTAAGTTAAGGTAACTGAGTGGCCACCTATTGGGAAAATAGCTGCTCATTCGGCTTACGAAATGTTTTCATGGTATAAGTACCTAATTGTTAGTTTGGTTTTTTCCCACCTCGGTTTTTGGAGTGGGAATCTTTTTCTGATTGCGCCTTTTCCTGATCTTTGCCTACTTGTACCTTTTCCTGATCATTGCCTGATTGTACTTTTTTTATTCCCTGTATGTTCATATAAGTAACAGCCAAAGACCATGCTGCATGATATTTCAAATGGAAAATAATCTGATTCTGACTAGGGTTTGAGAGTTGAAGCCACTTTGTGGCGAAACGACCTTTCAATCATTCTCGAATTTATTATTTTTCTTAGCTTCGTTCACGATAGTCTGGTACCCGACTCCTTCATTATCATTCTCGGAGTCAGGCACATGCGTATAATGCCAGAAGGTGGAACACCGGTAAAAAAATATCACTCCGCCGTACCCCACGAAAATAGTGCACTTAAAAATTTCATCCACACATGTTTGATGCTGAATAGTGAGAACATTTCCTACATTCTGTATAAGATCTCGCATTTAATACAAAGTATCGCCATAATACAACATGTTAGTGCACAAACCACCATGCCAAAACGGACTATATCTCATCGGAGGCTTCTGTTTGTACACTACCCCCTACTAAAATCCGGACCATTCTAGAGTGTAAAATCCACCCATAGGTATATTGCAAAACGGATTACCGGAAAATCGAGATGGTCAACCCCTCTAGGTAGTGGCACCTTTGGGTAGGGGTGTGGCTGGGCTATCAAGTTAGAGAAGACCTTTTGGTGGTGCAATGTTGGGTACCAGCTGGGAGTGTCACAAAGTGAGGGAATTTTGGGAGATTTTTTACCGGTGTTGGACCAGAAGCCATTGGGTAAATAAAAACATGGCGGCGCCGTTAGTCACAACACACAGACCAATTTGATGATGATCAATCATGATGGTGATGATCGATCATCATGGTGATGATCGATGTTGATAATGATCGATCATGATGATGATCGACCATGTTGATGATCGATCATTATGGTGATGATCGATGATGATAATGCTGATCGATCATGTTTATCGATCATGATGATAATGATCGATCATCATGATGATGATCGATCATGATAGTCATCATCATGATCGACGATGATGATGATCGATGATAATGATCGATCATGATGATGACTATCGATCGTCATGGTGATGATCGATCATGATGATGATGATGATCGATCATGATGATCTATGATGATGATGATGATGATGATGATGGTGATGGTGATGATGTTCGATCATGATGAGACTTTGACGTTTTCCAAGTAAGTCGTTTTGGGCCGAACTGACTCGGGTCCATTTTATTAATATTCTATTTTTCGGTATTTTGTTTGACCTACACCTTTTTTATTACCGGATAGGTTTATTTCAGAATCAATTGTTTGGTTTGTGAAACGTTTGTTTCGTTTGATTTCAAGTTGTCCCATTTGGCGAAGTTGATTGTTTGGTTTTAAAATGAATTGGTCTGTTTCGCATAAGTAATTGTTTTGTGTCATTTTTGTTTGTTTTATGTGATATAACGGTTTATTTTATTTGAAAATGAATTAGTTCATTTCTATTTTGTCTATTTCATTTAAAAATGAGACTTTTGACGGCTTTTGCCTTCCATAGTCAACTGCATGCGCTCAACATAGGAGCCTGAAGGATCAGGCGAGATAAAAAAAAAGCCAACAACAATAGTTCAGATCATTATTTTTTATTTATTAACTTCAAACATGAAAGTCTGCAGATGGTTTACATCTCTCTCTCTCTCTCTCTCTCTCTCTCTCTCTCTCTCTCTCTCTCTCTCATAAATTAACAACGGCGATAATGAACTGTCTTTATATGAATTTGTGATGAACTGAGCACGGGTAGTGTCTTGTCCTTGTAGTATGAAGAAAACATGTTGATCTGAGAATCGTGTTTAATCTTTGATTCTGGATGCCTAAAAAGAGAAAAAAAATAATAATGAACATTACGAAAACATGCCCTTGCAATGAACATATATTTTCACAGCTGTATTTTTTTTATATGAGTTTCTTTTTACTTTCTTATTTTTGTCACAAAACAAGCGGCTCTAACGAGTACCCACGATGTATGTTTTGGAATGAAAAACGTATACTAGTCCACCTCACTTAAACAATATAAAAACGAGGTGTAAGGTGATATAGGCCTACATTTCATGAACGTATTGACCTGGGGTCAGTTGTTCAGATTAACAATGTCGTTAGTTAACGATTCGTTAAAATTTCAAATGGCAATATTACAAATACACTGTTATTTTTCGTTTCAACAAAAATAACAGTGTGTTTGCTTTTGAAGTCGATATATAGTTAACAAATTGGGCGCTTAACAACAGCGTTAAGCTAACAAAGCCCTGATGTTCAGTAGAGTATCATATGAGGCATAACGCCAGTACAATAGATGGGAGGCATAACGCCAGTACAATAGATGGGACTGCAAAAAACTTACTACGTAAAGTTCATATAGAATTTTACCTCATTTCGCCTGATATTATGTTATAATAAACTGAAAAAAAAAATACGTTGGGTATCTAATATGTGTTTGTAAAACGTGTGTATTAAGAGATTACCTATTTCTTTAGAGGTCCCTTGTCGTTGTTGGGCATTTGTTCTCTTTTAAGCAATTCTTGAGCATTGATCAGGGATGTTTTCACTATGTCAGATGCTGCAGCTGTAAACAAATGAGCCGCCTCGTGGGAAAACCATCAATGTGGTTTCCGAACAGGTCCGACACAGACCGGCCTGTACAAGCACAGAAGACAGCTAGAAGCTTGAAATTTCGGATTTAAGAAGAAGAGGAATTGTACTATCCTTGTAGCGAAAACAAAGGCGCTGATCAGCTTCGCGGTTACCGCGAAGCTGATCTGCACCTTTGTTTTCGCCTATGCAGATTGTTGGTTTTCCCATGGGGCGGCTCAATTATGTAGTGATTTTACATATAGAATATGAATAGCATATGGAAATAAAAACGTTAAGTTAGCTAGAATAAGATTACTTCAAAGCAAAGCGTTTTTATCCACAGGTAATTGACGCTCTATAACCATAGAAACAGTTTAAATAGTCCATTTTTGCCAAAATTACTGATTCTAGCTTACGAATCAGTATTTGAGGCAAAGGGGGTTATTTTAGCAATTGCTATACATTGAGAAAGCGATATAGGGTCACTGATGAGGTTTTTATAACCAAAACGGCTGTCTAGCCCAACCTTTTTCTCCTTAAGATTGTTTGTGATTGCTTTTAAATAGTTTGTTCTAGTAGTTTATTTTATTACTCAGGATAACATATCGATGACATGTACTCAGGATGACATGTATACCCCCTTGAACCCCACTTTTATATAGCAAAACTGGGGTTTACAGGAGTATACATATTTTCTTATTTTTGATCCAAAACATAGATTGTGGGTACTCGGCGAGGCGGTTCTAATGTGTACCCACAATCTATGTTTTGAGCAAAAATATTAAAAATATCAAAAATTTTCCAATGAAATTTTCAATTTTTGCTTCAAAAAAAAAATCTCTATATTGCATGGGCAAGTTTTCGTTATGATTACTCACTGGAAATATCGCTATATCCACCACTGGAAGCCACAGAAACTGAAAAATAGAAGGAAACTGTGATAATGGTCACTGAACTGAATTAATGAGTCAACAAAAATTAGTGTGCACTAGAAGAGTGTAGGGATTTACTTTTTATGGTAAACCAAACTGCACCTTGTACATTCTATTGTCCATCACGCATTTGTAAAGCTTTGCTAAGTCAAGTCGCCAAATCAAATGTTGAGGAGGTGGTGAAAAATTTCTTCCCAGAGTTCTTTAGTCAAATGTCTGTGTCGTTGAAAAATTATCGTGATTATTATTATTATTATTATTATTATTATTATTTCTTGTTCGTCGGTAAACCTTAATACATGTACTCATTGTACTTAATTATCAACTTTTCATTTAATAAGTATTGTTTTTGTCTGTTTTGCTACAGTACTGTTCTAGACCAGTAAGAGCTGCCAGTGGTCTGTGAGTTTTATTCACACAGTTACTAAGTATTGCCTATCTTTTGCTATTTCAAAGAGCATTTTGGTGAGGAATGACAAACGTGCAATATATATAAATGAGGAGACCTACTAATGGCCTTCAAGCTATTCACCAGCTAATGAGGAAAATAAATAAAGCATTATACAGATAAATTAATTAAAAATGCATTCTTACCATTATGCTTGTCCCGATCTTCTTCTGCTCTAAACTTCTCAAGAGCCCCAGGGATCACCAGTGTTTTAACATAATTCAATGCGAACTCATCTGAAATAATTGAAATGTTCTGTGTTACCAAAACTGACAAATTTACTACCCCCTCCGAAAATTCATGATTTTTAAATACATGATAAACGGCTCATATAAAGGAAAAAAAAACAACAACAAATTTTGGATAGCTATTTGTTTTGAAATCTGTTATGTGGTGTTCTTATTTATTTTCAAAGTGGTTGCTTAAATCAATGAATTGAGTGTGTTTAACCCCCCCCCCCCCACCACCACCATATTGCGATATATTCACCCGTACATGGTGTTGCTGCGTAGTAAAAAACGATAAACTTACACAATGCTGTATCGCCTCCAGCTTTTTCTTCTAGGCTTCTAGTAGTGGAGTCACCGCCTACACTTTGTTCACTCTTTAATTCAGCCTCTCTTTGTTTTATGTCTCCGGCGACTATTTCATCTTTCTTTTCAACCGTGAAAATATCCCAGGATGTTGGACTCTCCTTCCGGACTGTCTCTATCCGCTCGGTTTTCTCTATTTTAACATCCAAGTCAGTCTGTGCCTGTGGGGCGATCTTGTTCTTGCCAACCTTCTTCCGAAGTTTGTTCCTCTCCTCCAAAGCCTTAAAAATGCAGAAAAATAGTTTTGTCAAATGGGGGGGGGGGGGGGGGGCGGGACAGTGAGAAAAGAAATTTGGCAAACTTATGTCGCCTTGGGATAAAGACCCACACAAAACCGACCTTATTAACTAATCGATTATTTCTATTTTAAATATTTTTTCATAAACTTATTTATTCTTTTACCTTTTTATTTATTTATTTATTTATTTATTTATTTATTTATTTATTTATTTATTTGTTTGTTTTTGGTTTGTTTATTTATTTATTTATTTATTTAATTATTTATTTAATTATTTATATTTTTACATATGAAAATAAGATTTATCAATATACTTATTTTTCTATTGTTTCTGCTGTTATAATAAATTAATGTTAAAAAGCGGCGCTGTTTGTTTTGATTTGATTTTTTATTTTATTTCTTTATTTATTTATTTATTCGAAATAAAAATTACTTACCTTTTCATCGACAGTTGTGCAACTCCGGCATGTTACTACAGCAATAAATCTACTAAAAACTCCCATTTTTAACAATTTTCCCGCTTCTCTACTTTTCAGATCGTTAAACGCTCTGCGAAGTATCGTTGCTATGACACCCAACGTCGAACGTTACGCTATGGCACATAACGTAACGTAGCGTACAGATAACGTAATGTCTAAAAGTAAAAATAATATTCTACAAATATTTTGTTATTGTAAATGTAGTTTTTCCCACCTCGGTTTTTGGAGTGGGTATTTCTTTCTGATTGCGGCTTTTCAGCCGATGGGTATATTTGGGTTTAGTTTTCAATAAACAAGCCCCAATAACAAATCATTTAAGCAGACAAAGAATAGAAAGTATCGAAAGGAACTTTTGTATATGCCCTTTAAGTTAAGGTAACTGAGTGGCCACCTATTGGGAAAATAGCTGCTCATTCGGCTTACGAAATGTTTTCATGGTATAAGTACCTAATTGTTAGTTTGGTTTTTTCCCACCTCGGTTTTTGGAGTGGGAATCTTTTTCTGATTGCGCCTTTTCCTGATCTTTGCCTACTTGTACCTTTTCCTGATCATTGCCTGATTGTACTTTTTTTATTCCCTGTATGTTCATATAAGTAACAGCCAAAGACCATGCTGCATGATATTTCAAATGGAAAATAATCTGATTCTGACTAGGGTTTGAGAGTTGAAGCCACTTTGTGGCGAAACGACCTTTCAATCATTCTCGAATTTATTATTTTTCTTAGCTTCGTTCACGATAGTCTGGTACCCGACTCCTTCATTATCATTCTCGGAGTCAGGCACATGCGTATAATGCCAGAAGGTGGAACACCGGTAAAAAAATATCACTCCGCCGTACCCCACGAAAATAGTGCACTTAAAAATTTCATCCACACATGTTTGATGCTGAATAGTGAGAACATTTCCTACATTCTGTATAAGATCTCGCATTTAATACAAAGTATCGCCATAATACAACATGTTAGTGCACAAACCACCATGCCAAAACGGACTATATCTCATCGGAGGCTTCTGTTTGTACACTACCCCCTACTAAAATCCGGACCATTCTAGAGTGTAAAATCCACCCATAGGTATATTGCAAAACGGATTACCGGAAAATCGAGATGGTCAACCCCTCTAGGTAGTGGCACCTTTGGGTAGGGGTGTGGCTGGGCTATCAAGTTAGAGAAGACCTTTTGGTGGTGCAATGTTGGGTACCAGCTGGGAGTGTCACAAAGTGAGGGAATTTTGGGAGATTTTTTACCGGTGTTGGACCAGAAGCCATTGGGTAAATAAAAACATGGCGGCGCCGTTAGTCACAACACACAGACCAATTTGATGATGATCAATCATGATGGTGATGATCGATCATCATGGTGATGATCGATGTTGATAATGATCGATCATGATGATGATCGACCATGTTGATGATCGATCATTATGGTGATGATCGATGATGATAATGCTGATCGATCATGTTTATCGATCATGATGATAATGATCGATCATCATGATGATGATCGATCATGATAGTCATCATCATGATCGACGATGATGATGATCGATGATAATGATCGATCATGATGATGACTATCGATCGTCATGGTGATGATCGATCATGATGATGATGATGATCGATCATGATGATCTATGATGATGATGATGATGATGATGATGGTGATGGTGATGATGTTCGATCATGATGAGACTTTGACGTTTTCCAAGTAAGTCGTTTTGGGCCGAACTGACTCGGGTCCATTTTATTAATATTCTATTTTTCGGTATTTTGTTTGACCTACACCTTTTTTATTACCGGATAGGTTTATTTCAGAATCAATTGTTTGGTTTGTGAAACGTTTGTTTCGTTTGATTTCAAGTTGTCCCATTTGGCGAAGTTGATTGTTTGGTTTTAAAATGAATTGGTCTGTTTCGCATAAGTAATTGTTTTGTGTCATTTTTGTTTGTTTTATGTGATATAACGGTTTATTTTATTTGAAAATGAATTAGTTCATTTCTATTTTGTCTATTTCATTTAAAAATGAGACTTTTGACGGCTTTTGCCTTCCATAGTCAACTGCATGCGCTCAACATAGGAGCCTGAAGGATCAGGCGAGATACATGCCCAGAAATGGAGCACAAATTTACCTGGATATCGGATTATTATACCGATAGGTAAAGTGCTCAAAATATAATGGGGCGAAATAGGACCTGTCATTTAAAACCCATTTTACGCTATAAAATATTAAAATAAATTAATTTTCCTTAATAGTTCATATATCTACAAAATATCCTCTTTATGAAGATATATTTTTTTAGAAAATTGCTTCAGAAAAAATTGAGTCAAACTCAGTTACAAATGTTAAGACCCATGTTCTATTAAATGATAGTAAAATACAAAAAAGAAGCATCCCGTCATCTAGAAGAATGCCTAAAACAACATTATTTCTTAATCAAAATGCATTTTCCTTAATGGTTCCTATTAGGGGACAAAATTATCTTTCTAAAGATATATATTGCAAAAACCTGCTATAAAAATAAATTAGGTCAAACTTCAGAAAATCCTAATGACAGACCAACGAAATTTTATTTTTCCGCTTTAAAATCGGGCCTGAAATTCACAGGTAACTCCTATTGATTTTACTAAAAATAGCAACTATATTTCATAATATTGTAAATTAATTACTTTAACGCGTTAGTTTATAGTGATAATTTATTTATTTATTATTTTCATTTATTTATTTATTTACTTATTTATTTATTTTTTTTTTACTTTTCTTTTTGAGTATGTGTACCCGACCTTAAAGGTTATGTTTGGATAACCAGCAATTAAATACAAGTATGATCCAAAGAAAGATGAACAAAAATGCGACCCTAAATAAATGATTTAAAACATTTGTTCTTATAATTGGTCAATGTGTCATCTTTCTCCTATATCATGTACATCTGTTTTGACATTTAACGAAAGCAGTGCACACACTATAACTCGCAGACAGTAAGGTGTCAATCAATTAAAATTGTCACTTTACTTGTTTTTACAGCATTGAAACTTTCGTTATGAAACAGCCACTGTCTGGCAAAATTGCCTTTTGCCACCATATAGGGAACTGTCACTCGGATCAGCCTATGTATTTCGTTTTCCGGGAAACAGAAAATGGAGAATCATTCCGGGTTGCAAATCACTTTGTATGCATTTATTTTTTCTCTCCTTTCGGCTGACCATGTGTATCAATTTATTTTGACTTGACATAACATTTTGCCGAATATGTCTGTTTTTCTTTTTTTGTGTGTCACATAGTGTTTCTGTTCTTAGCCTTGGGGTGTGAAGTTTGACTGTAAAACAATATTTGAGCCTCATCATGAGAAAACTTACAATGTGGTTCCCAAACTGGGCAGTACAAACACGGAATATGACTAGAAGCTTGTAATTTCGAATTTAGAAAGAAGATGAATCGTACTAACCGTGAAGCGAAAAGAAAGGCGCAGATCAGTTGTGCAGTACTGCACAGCTGATCTGCGTCTTTGTTTTCGAATACGCAAAATGCTGGTTTCCTGATGCAGCGGCTAATTTCAAGAATTTGACACTTGCATATTTGACCGCATAATGGGTCGCAGCGCAAGAAAGTCTATTTTCGGGTCTTGGAACGATTCCGATATTAGCACGTGATATTGTCTATTTGATCAGAATGCACGAAATCAATTAGCTAAACACAAACAGTTTATCTGATTGTGGCATTTTTTTTTATTTCGCATATATCAGAAACACTCCATATTTCTTCAAGACCGCAGCGAATATGTGATATTGATCAGAATGCGCAAAAGAGATGAAACATATATAAGATCAAATGGTTTCGATATAATTATAATATTAACATCTTTTGGAAGCAGTGAATACAAAGTAAAATTCAAGGGGAGGAAGTGTGTGCCATGTTGTGTAATTTCGGGTACTTATAAACCGGCATTTGATTGCATATGGCTAGTTTAAAATGTTAATAAAAGCTGATTATACTCCACGCAATCAAATCAGTTGTTGTTTCGTTGAACGTCCTAAATAACAATGTTCCAGTCATGTTGGGATGATAATCAAAATAGGAATATTATTACATGCACTTGTTTCAAAATCATATTCATTTTTTTTTTATCTGTGGTCAACATCAAACTAGTTCGAGATTTTGTTATTTTGATATTTACAGTGTCACTTCTCTTCTTATTCTACACAAATAATAACCCCGTCTACTTATTATTCCGTCTGTGGTTAGTCGTTTTGCTACATGAGTTGCATGTACATGACTATGTTCAAAAAGAAAAAAATAAGAGACCGATGATCAGTCTGTGCAGAAGCGCTTTTTGGTTGTTATTTTTATTATTATTATTTTATTTTATTTTATTTCTTGAACGTAAAGTTGATTCATTTCAAAATGAAATATTTGTCAATGACGATATCCAAAAGTCATATTTCAAAATAAAACTCAGAAAACGGAACAAATCTCCTACTTATACCTTTCTACAGGTAAATCTAAACCTTAAGAATAGACAAACTCGGCGCATTCGATGCCTGAGGACATATTACCTAGGCGATAGTTTTTATCTTGAATGTCTAACAGATATTAGGCTCGCTAACTCCCGCTGGTATTGGAAATCCGATGGTCAAGCTTCTTATAGCAGATTAATTCCCCTGATCTTCATTTCTGCACATGAAAAAAAAGCCAACAACAATAGTTCAGATCATTATTTTTTATTTATTAACTTCAAACATGAAAGTCTGCAGATGGTTTACATCTCTCTCTCTCTCTCTCTCTCTCTCTCTCTCTCTCTCTCTCTCTCATAAATTAACAACGGCGATAATGAACTGTCTTTATATGAATTTGTGATGAACTGAGCACGGGTAGTGTCTTGTCCTTGTAGTATGAAGAAAACATGTTGATCTGAGAATCGTGTTTAATCTTTGATTCTGGATGCCTAAAAAGAGAAAAAAAATAATAATGAACATTACGAAAACATGCCCTTGCAATGAACATATATTTTCACAGCTGTATTTTTTTTATATGAGTTTCTTTTTACTTTCTTATTTTTGTCACAAAACAAGCGGCTCTAACGAGTACCCACGATGTATGTTTTGGAATGAAAAACGTATACTAGTCCACCTCACTTAAACAATATAAAAACGAGGTGTAAGGTGATATAGGCCTACATTTCATGAACGTATTGACCTGGGGTCAGTTGTTCAGATTAACAATGTCGTTAGTTAACGATTCGTTAAAATTTCAAATGGCAATATTACAAATACACTGTTATTTTTCGTTTCAACAAAAATAACAGTGTGTTTGCTTTTGAAGTCGATATATAGTTAACAAATTGGGCGCTTAACAACAGCGTTAAGCTAACAAAGCCCTGATGTTCAGTAGAGTATCATATGAGGCATAACGCCAGTACAATAGATGGGAGGCATAACGCCAGTACAATAGATGGGACTGCAAAAAACTTACTACGTAAAGTTCATATAGAATTTTACCTCATTTCGCCTGATATTATGTTATAATAAACTGAAAAAAAAAATACGTTGGGTATCTAATATGTGTTTGTAAAACGTGTGTATTAAGAGATTACCTATTTCTTTAGAGGTCCCTTGTCGTTGTTGGGCATTTGTTCTCTTTTAAGCAATTCTTGAGCATTGATCAGGGATGTTTTCACTATGTCAGATGCTGCAGCTGTAAACAAATGAGCCGCCTCGTGGGAAAACCATCAATGTGGTTTCCGAACAGGTCCGACACAGACCGGCCTGTACAAGCACAGAAGACAGCTAGAAGCTTGAAATTTCGGATTTAAGAAGAAGAGGAATTGTACTATCCTTGTAGCGAAAACAAAGGCGCTGATCAGCTTCGCGGTTACCGCGAAGCTGATCTGCACCTTTGTTTTCGCCTATGCAGATTGTTGGTTTTCCCATGGGGCGGCTCAATTATGTAGTGATTTTACATATAGAATATGAATAGCATATGGAAATAAAAACGTTAAGTTAGCTAGAATAAGATTACTTCAAAGCAAAGCGTTTTTATCCACAGGTAATTGACGCTCTATAACCATAGAAACAGTTTAAATAGTCCATTTTTGCCAAAATTACTGATTCTAGCTTACGAATCAGTATTTGAGGCAAAGGGGGTTATTTTAGCAATTGCTATACATTGAGAAAGCGATATAGGGTCACTGATGAGGTTTTTATAACCAAAACGGCTGTCTAGCCCAACCTTTTTCTCCTTAAGATTGTTTGTGATTGCTTTTAAATAGTTTGTTCTAGTAGTTTATTTTATTACTCAGGATAACATATCGATGACATGTACTCAGGATGACATGTATACCCCCTTGAACCCCACTTTTATATAGCAAAACTGGGGTTTACAGGAGTATACATATTTTCTTATTTTTGATCCAAAACATAGATTGTGGGTACTCGGCGAGGCGGTTCTAATGTGTACCCACAATCTATGTTTTGAGCAAAAATATTAAAAATATCAAAAATTTTCCAATGAAATTTTCAATTTTTGCTTCAAAAAAAAAATCTCTATATTGCATGGGCAAGTTTTCGTTATGATTACTCACTGGAAATATCGCTATATCCACCACTGGAAGCCACAGAAACTGAAAAATAGAAGGAAACTGTGATAATGGTCACTGAACTGAATTAATGAGTCAACAAAAATTAGTGTGCACTAGAAGAGTGTAGGGATTTACTTTTTATGGTAAACCAAACTGCACCTTGTACATTCTATTGTCCATCACGCATTTGTAAAGCTTTGCTAAGTCAAGTCGCCAAATCAAATGTTGAGGAGGTGGTGAAAAATTTCTTCCCAGAGTTCTTTAGTCAAATGTCTGTGTCGTTGAAAAATTATCGTGATTATTATTATTATTATTATTATTATTATTATTTCTTGTTCGTCGGTAAACCTTAATACATGTACTCATTGTACTTAATTATCAACTTTTCATTTAATAAGTATTGTTTTTGTCTGTTTTGCTACAGTACTGTTCTAGACCAGTAAGAGCTGCCAGTGGTCTGTGAGTTTTATTCACACAGTTACTAAGTATTGCCTATCTTTTGCTATTTCAAAGAGCATTTTGGTGAGGAATGACAAACGTGCAATATATATAAATGAGGAGACCTACTAATGGCCTTCAAGCTATTCACCAGCTAATGAGGAAAATAAATAAAGCATTATACAGATAAATTAATTAAAAATGCATTCTTACCATTATGCTTGTCCCGATCTTCTTCTGCTCTAAACTTCTCAAGAGCCCCAGGGATCACCAGTGTTTTAACATAATTCAATGCGAACTCATCTGAAATAATTGAAATGTTCTGTGTTACCAAAACTGACAAATTTACTACCCCCTCCGAAAATTCATGATTTTTAAATACATGATAAACGGCTCATATAAAGGAAAAAAAAACAACAACAAATTTTGGATAGCTATTTGTTTTGAAATCTGTTATGTGGTGTTCTTATTTATTTTCAAAGTGGTTGCTTAAATCAATGAATTGAGTGTGTTTAACCCCCCCCCCCCCCACCACCACCATATTGCGATATATTCACCCGTACATGGTGTTGCTGCGTAGTAAAAAACGATAAACTTACACAATGCTGTATCGCCTCCAGCTTTTTCTTCTAGGCTTCTAGTAGTGGAGTCACCGCCTACACTTTGTTCACTCTTTAATTCAGCCTCTCTTTGTTTTATGTCTCCGGCGACTATTTCATCTTTCTTTTCAACCGTGAAAATATCCCAGGATGTTGGACTCTCCTTCCGGACTGTCTCTATCCGCTCGGTTTTCTCTATTTTAACATCCAAGTCAGTCTGTGCCTGTGGGGCGATCTTGTTCTTGCCAACCTTCTTCCGAAGTTTGTTCCTCTCCTCCAAAGCCTTAAAAATGCAGAAAAATAGTTTTGTCAAATGGGGGGGGGGGGGGGGGGCGGGACAGTGAGAAAAGAAATTTGGCAAACTTATGTCGCCTTGGGATAAAGACCCACACAAAACCGACCTTATTAACTAATCGATTATTTCTATTTTAAATATTTTTTCATAAACTTATTTATTCTTTTACCTTTTTATTTATTTATTTATTTATTTATTTATTTATTTATTTATTTATTTGTTTGTTTTTGGTTTGTTTATTTATTTATTTATTTATTTAATTATTTATTTAATTATTTATATTTTTACATATGAAAATAAGATTTATCAATATACTTATTTTTCTATTGTTTCTGCTGTTATAATAAATTAATGTTAAAAAGCGGCGCTGTTTGTTTTGATTTGATTTTTTATTTTATTTCTTTATTTATTTATTTATTCGAAATAAAAATTACTTACCTTTTCATCGACAGTTGTGCAACTCCGGCATGTTACTACAGCAATAAATCTACTAAAAACTCCCATTTTTAACAATTTTCCCGCTTCTCTACTTTTCAGATCGTTAAACGCTCTGCGAAGTATCGTTGCTATGACACCCAACGTCGAACGTTACGCTATGGCACATAACGTAACGTAGCGTACAGATAACGTAATGTCTAAAAGTAAAAATAATATTCTACAAATATTTTGTTATTGTAAATGTAGTTTTTCCCACCTCGGTTTTTGGAGTGGGTATTTCTTTCTGATTGCGGCTTTTCAGCCGATGGGTATATTTGGGTTTAGTTTTCAATAAACAAGCCCCAATAACAAATCATTTAAGCAGACAAAGAATAGAAAGTATCGAAAGGAACTTTTGTATATGCCCTTTAAGTTAAGGTAACTGAGTGGCCACCTATTGGGAAAATAGCTGCTCATTCGGCTTACGAAATGTTTTCATGGTATAAGTACCTAATTGTTAGTTTGGTTTTTTCCCACCTCGGTTTTTGGAGTGGGAATCTTTTTCTGATTGCGCCTTTTCCTGATCTTTGCCTACTTGTACCTTTTCCTGATCATTGCCTGATTGTACTTTTTTTATTCCCTGTATGTTCATATAAGTAACAGCCAAAGACCATGCTGCATGATATTTCAAATGGAAAATAATCTGATTCTGACTAGGGTTTGAGAGTTGAAGCCACTTTGTGGCGAAACGACCTTTCAATCATTCTCGAATTTATTATTTTTCTTAGCTTCGTTCACGATAGTCTGGTACCCGACTCCTTCATTATCATTCTCGGAGTCAGGCACATGCGTATAATGCCAGAAGGTGGAACACCGGTAAAAAAATATCACTCCGCCGTACCCCACGAAAATAGTGCACTTAAAAATTTCATCCACACATGTTTGATGCTGAATAGTGAGAACATTTCCTACATTCTGTATAAGATCTCGCATTTAATACAAAGTATCGCCATAATACAACATGTTAGTGCACAAACCACCATGCCAAAACGGACTATATCTCATCGGAGGCTTCTGTTTGTACACTACCCCCTACTAAAATCCGGACCATTCTAGAGTGTAAAATCCACCCATAGGTATATTGCAAAACGGATTACCGGAAAATCGAGATGGTCAACCCCTCTAGGTAGTGGCACCTTTGGGTAGGGGTGTGGCTGGGCTATCAAGTTAGAGAAGACCTTTTGGTGGTGCAATGTTGGGTACCAGCTGGGAGTGTCACAAAGTGAGGGAATTTTGGGAGATTTTTTACCGGTGTTGGACCAGAAGCCATTGGGTAAATAAAAACATGGCGGCGCCGTTAGTCACAACACACAGACCAATTTGATGATGATCAATCATGATGGTGATGATCGATCATCATGGTGATGATCGATGTTGATAATGATCGATCATGATGATGATCGACCATGTTGATGATCGATCATTATGGTGATGATCGATGATGATAATGCTGATCGATCATGTTTATCGATCATGATGATAATGATCGATCATCATGATGATGATCGATCATGATAGTCATCATCATGATCGACGATGATGATGATCGATGATAATGATCGATCATGATGATGACTATCGATCGTCATGGTGATGATCGATCATGATGATGATGATGATCGATCATGATGATCTATGATGATGATGATGATGATGATGATGGTGATGGTGATGATGTTCGATCATGATGAGACTTTGACGTTTTCCAAGTAAGTCGTTTTGGGCCGAACTGACTCGGGTCCATTTTATTAATATTCTATTTTTCGGTATTTTGTTTGACCTACACCTTTTTTATTACCGGATAGGTTTATTTCAGAATCAATTGTTTGGTTTGTGAAACGTTTGTTTCGTTTGATTTCAAGTTGTCCCATTTGGCGAAGTTGATTGTTTGGTTTTAAAATGAATTGGTCTGTTTCGCATAAGTAATTGTTTTGTGTCATTTTTGTTTGTTTTATGTGATATAACGGTTTATTTTATTTGAAAATGAATTAGTTCATTTCTATTTTGTCTATTTCATTTAAAAATGAGACTTTTGACGGCTTTTGCCTTCCATAGTCAACTGCATGCGCTCAACATAGGAGCCTGAAGGATCAGGCGAGATAAAAAAAAAGCCAACAACAATAGTTCAGATCATTATTTTTTATTTATTAACTTCAAACATGAAAGTCTGCAGATGGTTTACATCTCTCTCTCTCTCTCTCTCTCTCTCTCTCTCTCTCTCTCATAAATTAACAACGGCGATAATGAACTGTCTTTATATGAATTTGTGATGAACTGAGCACGGGTAGTGTCTTGTCCTTGTAGTATGAAGAAAACATGTTGATCTGAGAATCGTGTTTAATCTTTGATTCTGGATGCCTAAAAAGAGAAAAAAAATAATAATGAACATTACGAAAACATGCCCTTGCAATGAACATATATTTTCACAGCTGTATTTTTTTTATATGAGTTTCTTTTTACTTTCTTATTTTTGTCACAAAACAAGCGGCTCTAACGAGTACCCACGATGTATGTTTTGGAATGAAAAACGTATACTAGTCCACCTCACTTAAACAATATAAAAACGAGGTGTAAGGTGATATAGGCCTACATTTCATGAACGTATTGACCTGGGGTCAGTTGTTCAGATTAACAATGTCGTTAGTTAACGATTCGTTAAAATTTCAAATGGCAATATTACAAATACACTGTTATTTTTCGTTTCAACAAAAATAACAGTGTGTTTGCTTTTGAAGTCGATATATAGTTAACAAATTGGGCGCTTAACAACAGCGTTAAGCTAACAAAGCCCTGATGTTCAGTAGAGTATCATATGAGGCATAACGCCAGTACAATAGATGGGAGGCATAACGCCAGTACAATAGATGGGACTGCAAAAAACTTACTACGTAAAGTTCATATAGAATTTTACCTCATTTCGCCTGATATTATGTTATAATAAACTGAAAAAAAAAATACGTTGGGTATCTAATATGTGTTTGTAAAACGTGTGTATTAAGAGATTACCTATTTCTTTAGAGGTCCCTTGTCGTTGTTGGGCATTTGTTCTCTTTTAAGCAATTCTTGAGCATTGATCAGGGATGTTTTCACTATGTCAGATGCTGCAGCTGTAAACAAATGAGCCGCCTCGTGGGAAAACCATCAATGTGGTTTCCGAACAGGTCCGACACAGACCGGCCTGTACAAGCACAGAAGACAGCTAGAAGCTTGAAATTTCGGATTTAAGAAGAAGAGGAATTGTACTATCCTTGTAGCGAAAACAAAGGCGCTGATCAGCTTCGCGGTTACCGCGAAGCTGATCTGCACCTTTGTTTTCGCCTATGCAGATTGTTGGTTTTCCCATGGGGCGGCTCAATTATGTAGTGATTTTACATATAGAATATGAATAGCATATGGAAATAAAAACGTTAAGTTAGCTAGAATAAGATTACTTCAAAGCAAAGCGTTTTTATCCACAGGTAATTGACGCTCTATAACCATAGAAACAGTTTAAATAGTCCATTTTTGCCAAAATTACTGATTCTAGCTTACGAATCAGTATTTGAGGCAAAGGGGGTTATTTTAGCAATTGCTATACATTGAGAAAGCGATATAGGGTCACTGATGAGGTTTTTATAACCAAAACGGCTGTCTAGCCCAACCTTTTTCTCCTTAAGATTGTTTGTGATTGCTTTTAAATAGTTTGTTCTAGTAGTTTATTTTATTACTCAGGATAACATATCGATGACATGTACTCAGGATGACATGTATACCCCCTTGAACCCCACTTTTATATAGCAAAACTGGGGTTTACAGGAGTATACATATTTTCTTATTTTTGATCCAAAACATAGATTGTGGGTACTCGGCGAGGCGGTTCTAATGTGTACCCACAATCTATGTTTTGAGCAAAAATATTAAAAATATCAAAAATTTTCCAATGAAATTTTCAATTTTTGCTTCAAAAAAAAAATCTCTATATTGCATGGGCAAGTTTTCGTTATGATTACTCACTGGAAATATCGCTATATCCACCACTGGAAGCCACAGAAACTGAAAAATAGAAGGAAACTGTGATAATGGTCACTGAACTGAATTAATGAGTCAACAAAAATTAGTGTGCACTAGAAGAGTGTAGGGATTTACTTTTTATGGTAAACCAAACTGCACCTTGTACATTCTATTGTCCATCACGCATTTGTAAAGCTTTGCTAAGTCAAGTCGCCAAATCAAATGTTGAGGAGGTGGTGAAAAATTTCTTCCCAGAGTTCTTTAGTCAAATGTCTGTGTCGTTGAAAAATTATCGTGATTATTATTATTATTATTATTATTATTATTATTTCTTGTTCGTCGGTAAACCTTAATACATGTACTCATTGTACTTAATTATCAACTTTTCATTTAATAAGTATTGTTTTTGTCTGTTTTGCTACAGTACTGTTCTAGACCAGTAAGAGCTGCCAGTGGTCTGTGAGTTTTATTCACACAGTTACTAAGTATTGCCTATCTTTTGCTATTTCAAAGAGCATTTTGGTGAGGAATGACAAACGTGCAATATATATAAATGAGGAGACCTACTAATGGCCTTCAAGCTATTCACCAGCTAATGAGGAAAATAAATAAAGCATTATACAGATAAATTAATTAAAAATGCATTCTTACCATTATGCTTGTCCCGATCTTCTTCTGCTCTAAACTTCTCAAGAGCCCCAGGGATCACCAGTGTTTTAACATAATTCAATGCGAACTCATCTGAAATAATTGAAATGTTCTGTGTTACCAAAACTGACAAATTTACTACCCCCTCCGAAAATTCATGATTTTTAAATACATGATAAACGGCTCATATAAAGGAAAAAAAAACAACAACAAATTTTGGATAGCTATTTGTTTTGAAATCTGTTATGTGGTGTTCTTATTTATTTTCAAAGTGGTTGCTTAAATCAATGAATTGAGTGTGTTTAACCCCCCCCCCCACCACCACCATATTGCGATATATTCACCCGTACATGGTGTTGCTGCGTAGTAAAAAACGATAAACTTACACAATGCTGTATCGCCTCCAGCTTTTTCTTCTAGGCTTCTAGTAGTGGAGTCACCGCCTACACTTTGTTCACTCTTTAATTCAGCCTCTCTTTGTTTTATGTCTCCGGCGACTATTTCATCTTTCTTTTCAACCGTGAAAATATCCCAGGATGTTGGACTCTCCTTCCGGACTGTCTCTATCCGCTCGGTTTTCTCTATTTTAACATCCAAGTCAGTCTGTGCCTGTGGGGCGATCTTGTTCTTGCCAACCTTCTTCCGAAGTTTGTTCCTCTCCTCCAAAGCCTTAAAAATGCAGAAAAATAGTTTTGTCAAATGGGGGGGGGGGGGGGGCGGGACAGTGAGAAAAGAAATTTGGCAAACTTATGTCGCCTTGGGATAAAGACCACACAAAACCGACCTTATTAACTAATCGATTATTTCTATTTTAAATATTTTTTCATAAACTTATTTATTCTTTTACCTTTTTATTTATTTATTTATTTATTTATTTATTTATTTATTTGTTTGTTTTTGGTTTGTTTATTTATTTATTTATTTATTTAATTATTTATTTAATTATTTATATTTTTACATATGAAAATAAGATTTATCAATATACTTATTTTTCTATTGTTTCTGCTGTTATAATAAATTAATGTTAAAAAGCGGCGCTGTTTGTTTTGATTTGATTTTTTATTTTATTTCTTTATTTATTTATTTATTCGAAATAAAAATTACTTACCTTTTCATCGACAGTTGTGCAACTCCGGCATGTTACTACAGCAATAAATCTACTAAAAACTCCCATTTTTAACAATTTTCCCGCTTCTCTACTTTTCAGATCGTTAAACGCTCTGCGAAGTATCGTTGCTATGACACCCAACGTCGAACGTTACGCTATGGCACATAACGTAACGTAGCGTACAGATAACGTAATGTCTAAAAGTAAAAATAATATTCTACAAATATTTTGTTATTGTAAATGTAGTTTTTCCCACCTCGGTTTTTGGAGTGGGTATTTCTTTCTGATTGCGGCTTTTCAGCCGATGGGTATATTTGGGTTTAGTTTTCAATAAACAAGCCCCAATAACAAATCATTTAAGCAGACAAAGAATAGAAAGTATCGAAAGGAACTTTTGTATATGCCCTTTAAGTTAAGGTAACTGAGTGGCCACCTATTGGGAAAATAGCTGCTCATTCGGCTTACGAAATGTTTTCATGGTATAAGTACCTAATTGTTAGTTTGGTTTTTTCCCACCTCGGTTTTTGGAGTGGGAATCTTTTTCTGATTGCGCCTTTTCCTGATCTTTGCCTACTTGTACCTTTTCCTGATCATTGCCTGATTGTACTTTTTTTATTCCCTGTATGTTCATATAAGTAACAGCCAAAGACCATGCTGCATGATATTTCAAATGGAAAATAATCTGATTCTGACTAGGGTTTGAGAGTTGAAGCCACTTTGTGGCGAAACGACCTTTCAATCATTCTCGAATTTATTATTTTTCTTAGCTTCGTTCACGATAGTCTGGTACCCGACTCCTTCATTATCATTCTCGGAGTCAGGCACATGCGTATAATGCCAGAAGGTGGAACACCGGTAAAAAAATATCACTCCGCCGTACCCCACGAAAATAGTGCACTTAAAAATTTCATCCACACATGTTTGATGCTGAATAGTGAGAACATTTCCTACATTCTGTATAAGATCTCGCATTTAATACAAAGTATCGCCATAATACAACATGTTAGTGCACAAACCACCATGCCAAAACGGACTATATCTCATCGGAGGCTTCTGTTTGTACACTACCCCCTACTAAAATCCGGACCATTCTAGAGTGTAAAATCCACCCATAGGTATATTGCAAAACGGATTACCGGAAAATCGAGATGGTCAACCCCTCTAGGTAGTGGCACCTTTGGGTAGGGGTGTGGCTGGGCTATCAAGTTAGAGAAGACCTTTTGGTGGTGCAATGTTGGGTACCAGCTGGGAGTGTCACAAAGTGAGGGAATTTTGGGAGATTTTTTACCGGTGTTGGACCAGAAGCCATTGGGTAAATAAAAACATGGCGGCGCCGTTAGTCACAACACACAGACCAATTTGATGATGATCAATCATGATGGTGATGATCGATCATCATGGTGATGATCGATGTTGATAATGATCGATCATGATGATGATCGACCATGTTGATGATCGATCATTATGGTGATGATCGATGATGATAATGCTGATCGATCATGTTTATCGATCATGATGATAATGATCGATCATCATGATGATGATCGATCATGATAGTCATCATCATGATCGACGATGATGATGATCGATGATAATGATCGATCATGATGATGACTATCGATCGTCATGGTGATGATCGATCATGATGATGATGATGATCGATCATGATGATCTATGATGATGATGATGATGATGATGATGGTGATGGTGATGATGTTCGATCATGATGAGACTTTGACGTTTTCCAAGTAAGTCGTTTTGGGCCGAACTGACTCGGGTCCATTTTATTAATATTCTATTTTTCGGTATTTTGTTTGACCTACACCTTTTTTATTACCGGATAGGTTTATTTCAGAATCAATTGTTTGGTTTGTGAAACGTTTGTTTCGTTTGATTTCAAGTTGTCCCATTTGGCGAAGTTGATTGTTTGGTTTTAAAATGAATTGGTCTGTTTCGCATAAGTAATTGTTTTGTGTCATTTTTGTTTGTTTTATGTGATATAACGGTTTATTTTATTTGAAAATGAATTAGTTCATTTCTATTTTGTCTATTTCATTTAAAAATGAGACTTTTGACGGCTTTTGCCTTCCATAGTCAACTGCATGCGCTCAACATAGGAGCCTGAAGGATCAGGCGAGATAAAAAAAAAGCCAACAACAATAGTTCAGATCATTATTTTTTATTTATTAACTTCAAACATGAAAGTCTGCAGATGGTTTACATCTCTCTCTCTCTCTCTCTCTCTCTCTCTCTCTCTCTCTCATAAATTAACAACGGCGATAATGAACTGTCTTTATATGAATTTGTGATGAACTGAGCACGGGTAGTGTCTTGTCCTTGTAGTATGAAGAAAACATGTTGATCTGAGAATCGTGTTTAATCTTTGATTCTGGATGCCTAAAAAGAGAAAAAAAATAATAATGAACATTACGAAAACATGCCCTTGCAATGAACATATATTTTCACAGCTGTATTTTTTTTATATGAGTTTCTTTTTACTTTCTTATTTTTGTCACAAAACAAGCGGCTCTAACGAGTACCCACGATGTATGTTTTGGAATGAAAAACGTATACTAGTCCACCTCACTTAAACAATATAAAAACGAGGTGTAAGGTGATATAGGCCTACATTTCATGAACGTATTGACCTGGGGTCAGTTGTTCAGATTAACAATGTCGTTAGTTAACGATTCGTTAAAATTTCAAATGGCAATATTACAAATACACTGTTATTTTTCGTTTCAACAAAAATAACAGTGTGTTTGCTTTTGAAGTCGATATATAGTTAACAAATTGGGCGCTTAACAACAGCGTTAAGCTAACAAAGCCCTGATGTTCAGTAGAGTATCATATGAGGCATAACGCCAGTACAATAGATGGGAGGCATAACGCCAGTACAATAGATGGGACTGCAAAAAACTTACTACGTAAAGTTCATATAGAATTTTACCTCATTTCGCCTGATATTATGTTATAATAAACTGAAAAAAAAAATACGTTGGGTATCTAATATGTGTTTGTAAAACGTGTGTATTAAGAGATTACCTATTTCTTTAGAGGTCCCTTGTCGTTGTTGGGCATTTGTTCTCTTTTAAGCAATTCTTGAGCATTGATCAGGGATGTTTTCACTATGTCAGATGCTGCAGCTGTAAACAAATGAGCCGCCTCGTGGGAAAACCATCAATGTGGTTTCCGAACAGGTCCGACACAGACCGGCCTGTACAAGCACAGAAGACAGCTAGAAGCTTGAAATTTCGGATTTAAGAAGAAGAGGAATTGTACTATCCTTGTAGCGAAAACAAAGGCGCTGATCAGCTTCGCGGTTACCGCGAAGCTGATCTGCACCTTTGTTTTCGCCTATGCAGATTGTTGGTTTTCCCATGGGGCGGCTCAATTATGTAGTGATTTTACATATAGAATATGAATAGCATATGGAAATAAAAACGTTAAGTTAGCTAGAATAAGATTACTTCAAAGCAAAGCGTTTTTATCCACAGGTAATTGACGCTCTATAACCATAGAAACAGTTTAAATAGTCCATTTTTGCCAAAATTACTGATTCTAGCTTACGAATCAGTATTTGAGGCAAAGGGGGTTATTTTAGCAATTGCTATACATTGAGAAAGCGATATAGGGTCACTGATGAGGTTTTTATAACCAAAACGGCTGTCTAGCCCAACCTTTTTCTCCTTAAGATTGTTTGTGATTGCTTTTAAATAGTTTGTTCTAGTAGTTTATTTTATTACTCAGGATAACATATCGATGACATGTACTCAGGATGACATGTATACCCCCTTGAACCCCACTTTTATATAGCAAAACTGGGGTTTACAGGAGTATACATATTTTCTTATTTTTGATCCAAAACATAGATTGTGGGTACTCGGCGAGGCGGTTCTAATGTGTACCCACAATCTATGTTTTGAGCAAAAATATTAAAAATATCAAAAATTTTCCAATGAAATTTTCAATTTTTGCTTCAAAAAAAAAATCTCTATATTGCATGGGCAAGTTTTCGTTATGATTACTCACTGGAAATATCGCTATATCCACCACTGGAAGCCACAGAAACTGAAAAATAGAAGGAAACTGTGATAATGGTCACTGAACTGAATTAATGAGTCAACAAAAATTAGTGTGCACTAGAAGAGTGTAGGGATTTACTTTTTATGGTAAACCAAACTGCACCTTGTACATTCTATTGTCCATCACGCATTTGTAAAGCTTTGCTAAGTCAAGTCGCCAAATCAAATGTTGAGGAGGTGGTGAAAAATTTCTTCCCAGAGTTCTTTAGTCAAATGTCTGTGTCGTTGAAAAATTATCGTGATTATTATTATTATTATTATTATTATTATTATTTCTTGTTCGTCGGTAAACCTTAATACATGTACTCATTGTACTTAATTATCAACTTTTCATTTAATAAGTATTGTTTTTGTCTGTTTTGCTACAGTACTGTTCTAGACCAGTAAGAGCTGCCAGTGGTCTGTGAGTTTTATTCACACAGTTACTAAGTATTGCCTATCTTTTGCTATTTCAAAGAGCATTTTGGTGAGGAATGACAAACGTGCAATATATATAAATGAGGAGACCTACTAATGGCCTTCAAGCTATTCACCAGCTAATGAGGAAAATAAATAAAGCATTATACAGATAAATTAATTAAAAATGCATTCTTACCATTATGCTTGTCCCGATCTTCTTCTGCTCTAAACTTCTCAAGAGCCCCAGGGATCACCAGTGTTTTAACATAATTCAATGCGAACTCATCTGAAATAATTGAAATGTTCTGTGTTACCAAAACTGACAAATTTACTACCCCCTCCGAAAATTCATGATTTTTAAATACATGATAAACGGCTCATATAAAGGAAAAAAAAACAACAACAAATTTTGGATAGCTATTTGTTTTGAAATCTGTTATGTGGTGTTCTTATTTATTTTCAAAGTGGTTGCTTAAATCAATGAATTGAGTGTGTTTAACCCCCCCCCCCACCACCACCATATTGCGATATATTCACCCGTACATGGTGTTGCTGCGTAGTAAAAAACGATAAACTTACACAATGCTGTATCGCCTCCAGCTTTTTCTTCTAGGCTTCTAGTAGTGGAGTCACCGCCTACACTTTGTTCACTCTTTAATTCAGCCTCTCTTTGTTTTATGTCTCCGGCGACTATTTCATCTTTCTTTTCAACCGTGAAAATATCCCAGGATGTTGGACTCTCCTTCCGGACTGTCTCTATCCGCTCGGTTTTCTCTATTTTAACATCCAAGTCAGTCTGTGCCTGTGGGGCGATCTTGTTCTTGCCAACCTTCTTCCGAAGTTTGTTCCTCTCCTCCAAAGCCTTAAAAATGCAGAAAAATAGTTTTGTCAAATGGGGGGGGGGGGGGCGGGACAGTGAGAAAAGAAATTTGGCAAACTTATGTCGCCTTGGGATAAAGACCACACAAAACCGACCTTATTAACTAATCGATTATTTCTATTTTAAATATTTTTTCATAAACTTATTTATTCTTTTACCTTTTTATTTATTTATTTATTTATTTATTTATTTATTTATTTGTTTGTTTTTGGTTTGTTTATTTATTTATTTATTTATTTAATTATTTATTTAATTATTTATATTTTTACATATGAAAATAAGATTTATCAATATACTTATTTTTCTATTGTTTCTGCTGTTATAATAAATTAATGTTAAAAAGCGGCGCTGTTTGTTTTGATTTGATTTTTTATTTTATTTCTTTATTTATTTATTTATTCGAAATAAAAATTACTTACCTTTTCATCGACAGTTGTGCAACTCCGGCATGTTACTACAGCAATAAATCTACTAAAAACTCCCATTTTTAACAATTTTCCCGCTTCTCTACTTTTCAGATCGTTAAACGCTCTGCGAAGTATCGTTGCTATGACACCCAACGTCGAACGTTACGCTATGGCACATAACGTAACGTAGCGTACAGATAACGTAATGTCTAAAAGTAAAAATAATATTCTACAAATATTTTGTTATTGTAAATGTAGTTTTTCCCACCTCGGTTTTTGGAGTGGGTATTTCTTTCTGATTGCGGCTTTTCAGCCGATGGGTATATTTGGGTTTAGTTTTCAATAAACAAGCCCCAATAACAAATCATTTAAGCAGACAAAGAATAGAAAGTATCGAAAGGAACTTTTGTATATGCCCTTTAAGTTAAGGTAACTGAGTGGCCACCTATTGGGAAAATAGCTGCTCATTCGGCTTACGAAATGTTTTCATGGTATAAGTACCTAATTGTTAGTTTGGTTTTTTCCCACCTCGGTTTTTGGAGTGGGAATCTTTTTCTGATTGCGCCTTTTCCTGATCTTTGCCTACTTGTACCTTTTCCTGATCATTGCCTGATTGTACTTTTTTTATTCCCTGTATGTTCATATAAGTAACAGCCAAAGACCATGCTGCATGATATTTCAAATGGAAAATAATCTGATTCTGACTAGGGTTTGAGAGTTGAAGCCACTTTGTGGCGAAACGACCTTTCAATCATTCTCGAATTTATTATTTTTCTTAGCTTCGTTCACGATAGTCTGGTACCCGACTCCTTCATTATCATTCTCGGAGTCAGGCACATGCGTATAATGCCAGAAGGTGGAACACCGGTAAAAAAATATCACTCCGCCGTACCCCACGAAAATAGTGCACTTAAAAATTTCATCCACACATGTTTGATGCTGAATAGTGAGAACATTTCCTACATTCTGTATAAGATCTCGCATTTAATACAAAGTATCGCCATAATACAACATGTTAGTGCACAAACCACCATGCCAAAACGGACTATATCTCATCGGAGGCTTCTGTTTGTACACTACCCCCTACTAAAATCCGGACCATTCTAGAGTGTAAAATCCACCCATAGGTATATTGCAAAACGGATTACCGGAAAATCGAGATGGTCAACCCCTCTAGGTAGTGGCACCTTTGGGTAGGGGTGTGGCTGGGCTATCAAGTTAGAGAAGACCTTTTGGTGGTGCAATGTTGGGTACCAGCTGGGAGTGTCACAAAGTGAGGGAATTTTGGGAGATTTTTTACCGGTGTTGGACCAGAAGCCATTGGGTAAATAAAAACATGGCGGCGCCGTTAGTCACAACACACAGACCAATTTGATGATGATCAATCATGATGGTGATGATCGATCATCATGGTGATGATCGATGTTGATAATGATCGATCATGATGATGATCGACCATGTTGATGATCGATCATTATGGTGATGATCGATGATGATAATGCTGATCGATCATGTTTATCGATCATGATGATAATGATCGATCATCAATACAATACAATACAATACAATAATTTTATTGTTGAATCTCAAAAACATACATGAGACATTAACAATATTTAACAGATTATCAACAGAGAGAGAGAGAGTGAGAAAGAAAGAAAGAAAGAAAGAAAGAAAGAAAGAAAGAAAGAAAGAAAGAAAGAAAGAAAGAAAGAGAAGAAAAGAGAAAGCTATAGATAGAAAGAGAGACGAGTACATATATTAAACGTTACTGACGAGTACATATATTAAACGTTACTATCATTAAAATCTGTCGTATTTGCCTTATAAAAGAATCTTGCAACTGCCTTCACAATTGGGCCATCGGAATTAAAAAGATAATTGAATTTCTCAAAAACGTTTAATTCTTTGAATCTCGGACATAACTCTTCTACGTAGGCAAATAATTGGTTTCTATATACATCATACCGAGGACAGTGTAATAAGATATGCTTTTCATCTTCTATTTCTAAACTTGAATGTTTTTTACAATATAAACACAATCTGTCATTCCTCGGAGTTTTACTAAACCTGCCGGTCTCAATAGCGAGCCGATGATTACTAATCCTTATCTTCGTGAATTGAACTCTATGCTGTCTATTCGCAATTGTATCAAGATAATCTTCCATAACAAATCTGCATTTAAAGGAAGTATATGTATCCAGTTTACTAAAACTTTTTACAGTATTAGACCAGTATATCCGAAATTTGTCACACAGAAAATTCAGTAAATTACCCACACCTGACGGATCGTCCGTGGCAGTATTTATAAACTTACACATACGATTATAGAAAGAAAACCAGCATGAAATTCCACCATCATTAAGACTTTTATTTACAGAAGCCGCTTCTTGAAGAAGAGAATTAGAAGTTTCCTGAAGATGGTATCTATATTTAAAAGCTTGTATAATACATGAAAAACTTACAGGGAAACGACCCAGTTCACCTTTAACTGCCAGATTTATTGCCCTTTTATTAGCTCCTAATATGAATTTACAAAATTTCACATGAACTTTTTCAATAGCTATAGAATCCAAATATTTTGCCAGTCCATCCTCTGTACGAAACTTTCTTTTTCCTAAGTCGCAAGCGCTCCATAACTCAGACCCATAACATAAAATTGGTCTTATCATTTGGTCAAACATCTTCATACCTAAGCGAACTTTTATATTACCGGTGCAAATATATCTTTTTAACGAAAATAGTGCTTTCATTCCCCTCATTGATAAATTATCCATAGCATTTGACCAGGTACCGGATGCATTAAATACTAGACCTAAATATTTATAATTTATAACATTTTCAATCATTTTCTCTCGATAATAGAAATGTGTTTTACATTTATGACCATTGCCACTGAATTTT
Organism: Rugalucina vietnamica; assembly: GCA_964017185.1. NCBI lineage: Eukaryota > Metazoa > Mollusca > Bivalvia > Lucinida > Lucinidae > Rugalucina > Rugalucina vietnamica. Next base: position 30,494,782 of record OZ024884.1, read on the forward strand.
ATAACTTTCGTTTTATCTATATTAACTTCCATTCTCCATCTCTTACAATACAAACTAAGCTTATCTATAAGACCTTGTAAACCTATTTCCGATCGAGATATCAAGACTAGGTCATCCGCATACATTAGGCAATTTACAAAAGATGTATCCAAAAGAGGTGCATCACAATCTGCCCCGAGAAACTTTTTCAAATCAGCGACATATAAGTTAAAAAGAATTGGACTAATTGCATCTCCCTGGCGAACACCAACATTACTCGTAAAGAAATGTGAACGATGGAATTTATTAACCCTTACGCACATTTTATTATTTCCATACATAGAATTAATAATATTGAAAAACATCCCGTTTATATCCATCCTTGAAAGTTTATATAAAAGAGCTTGTCTCCATACTCTGTCGTATGCCTTTCTAAAATCAACAAAACAGACATACAATGGGGATTTAAGTTTCTTTACATATTTGTCTATTAAAGTGGTCAATATAAACATATGATCAACTGTTCTACAGCCTTTTTTAAAACCTATTTGTGTATCGTCTATCAACTGATTTTCTTTAGCAAACGATTCAAGTCTGTTTGTTAAAATCATACTAAATATCTTACTAAGTGCACTATTTATGGCTATACCTCTGTAATTAGATGGGTCTTTATGTGAACCTGATTTAAACAATGGTACAATAAAACTCTCTTTCCAATTATTTGGATAAATACCTTGCCTGAATATTGAGTTGAATAATTTTTCATACACGGGAAGAAGTTGATTAGTCGATGCCTTAATCATTTCTGCTGAAATCCGGTCCATGCCGACTGTTTTACCATGTTTAAGTTTTGATATACAGTATTTTATTTCATTTTGTGTGATACGGTAGTCAAGTTTTGAAAATGTTTTCGTTTCCAGCATTTTACTAATACAATATTCTAAGTTTGTACAATTTTCCATATTACTATTATATAAAAGGTCGCTGAAATAAGTGACCCATTCTTGTGCTGACAAACACTCGCTTTCACATGATTTATTAGATTCTAGATCTTTCAACTCTGATACTAATTTCCAATACTGTCTTGGGTTGTTTTCCTCCAGATTGTTTAACTGGTTTAAGATGTTTTGCCGAAATTCTTTTTTCTTAAATTTTACTAGTTTTCGCAATTCCTTTTTCTTACTGAAAAATACAGTTCGCTGTTCATGCGTTGCTTTAGATCTACACATCTTTCTTCCTAGCCTTAAAACATCTTTCCTTAATATATAGCAATCTCTGTCAAACCATTTCTTTTTCTTCATTTTAGACTTTGAATATATTGTTCTCCTTTGTTTAAGAGCTCCATCAGCAGCTGACTTAAGAATATTTTCAACCTTTGACAGCATATCATCTATGCATAAATTTGACTCTGTCATTTGTAAAACCGATTCTATTTGATTACCTATACTATTCGATGTTAATGCTGATTTATATATAAATTCTGATTGATCATCCCATTTAAATTTTGGTTTCAATGGGTATATATCATTTTCAACCTTTGCGATTTTATAAGAACATTTAAAGCCACACGAGATCGGACAGTGGTCGGAGATGTGCCCGACAAGTTCCCAAACTTTGAAAAAGTCTATTCTATCCCATAAACCTCTATTCACAATGCCATAATCAACTGCAGAGCAGCCATTCCACTTAAAACAAGTTAGTTTACCATTCAAATCTCCCAACATTCTACCATTCATTATTCGGAGTTGGTGTTCCTGACACAAAGACAATAAATGCTTTCCATATTCATTCGTATTTATATCCTCATTACGTCTAACAGATAAGTACTCCTTTTCATCACTTATATATGTATCTGGAAGTGGAGTGTGTTTATCATCATCATTAATTATAAAGTCAGACATTTTAGCTACCCTACTGTTAAAATCCCCTAAAAGCATTACATCTCCCTTTAAACTAAATTTTGATACATCTTTTTCAAGAGATTCATACGCTGTAAAGTCGCGATCATTTAAATTTGAGTTCGCAGGAGCGATATACACAAACCCGATGTAAACGTTTTCTTGTAAGTTAAAATATTGTTTTTTCAGCTCTACCCATATAAAATCTGACGTTTCACCATGTTTAACCGAGACCCCATCCAATATCTCATCCCTTATATATACAGATATTCCACCACTATTATAATTCCTTCTTTTACCCTGTTTGCGGAACGAATGAAAGTCTTTATATCCGACGAGTTGTTTTCCATTAGATGGTAATAAATGTGTCTCAGTTATGCCGAATATATGACAACTATTGATCACTTTTAAGACGTCCTCATTTTCTAACTTAAGACCTAACTGTTTCGACATTAATCCATTCAAATTCCAATGACCCAACTGCAAACGGTGTTTAATGGTTTGAGCATTAATAGCCGCATTCATATTGTTTCCTGTCATCATGAAACAGAAGAGAAGAAGAAAAGATAGAAGTCACCAAATAAAGGCGTCATCAACAATATACATAAATCTTTGTACCACAAAACTTCCTACTTGCGAGATTGCAAAAACTCGCCTCCTCAGATACTTAATTATGCGAACAACAAAGGCCCTGATCAACATGTTTGAACCACACACTAATCATTTAATTCTGACTTTCTTAAGAACTGAAGATGTATTTATGTTTAACAACAATAAAACATTTAAGTCAAATCCTAAATGTAAATTTTCATTCAAAATCAAATTGAAAACTTGTGATATTGAAATACCACTAAAAACCACAAAACCACTAAAACAACTTCATTTATTTAGTTATCAATATAAATTTATCCAGTTAAAGACAAGAGACAAAAGAATTGTAAGAAGTAGAATACATGTAGTTTGAAATTTGATACGAACATCTTTGAAAGACACAGAATCTATCGTAAATTCTACCAATTAACTATTTGAAATCATCTAATATCACAATTTGAACTCTACTATGCAAAAGTGAAAAACTGAATAATATTTTATCAATTGATTTCTATCAAAATTAAATTTACTAAAACTTTGTTTTTGAAAGTCAACAAGTCAACATATAACACTACAGACATACAATACAAGCACATGTACACGGGTATTATTTACAAACAGAACATTTCAGAAATGAAATTCTGCAACAATTGAAGAGTCCATGTTTAATTTCATACAACAAAGCAAAGTATTAAAAAGATAAATCCCCAAAACAAACAAAAACAAAATTTCAAATATTATATAACAATTTTATCATTATAATTTCACTAGACTATCAAATTTCATTGATCTAAAATAAGTGGAAACTGTTGCAGAAACCTGATTTCTGAAATGAAAAACAAATCTTACCGTATATATGACATCAATTTGCACATTCAGAACTCAATACAGCAAATGGTGACTAATTCTGCAGAAGCAGCTGTGTAGACTGCAACAAATGAATACAGAATAAAGGTGTACCCTGAATATCAATATCTAACATGCCGCAAATAATTGAAACCTCGTCAATACAGGCAATATCCGTATGTTATGAAAATTTTCACATTTTACCATTTACATGTACTCAAAGATGAGATATTACCTGTAAAAAGAAATGCTTCAACCGGTTACTGCCCTCTGTATTCAAATGCAAACCACCATCCCTTTTAGCATATAATTCTAATTTTGGTTTTCCACAAAATGTAAAAGGCCTGAATGTACTAATGAACTTAAAATTCATATCTTTGCTATGTTTATTTAGAAAAGAATTAACAGCTCTAAGCTGTTTCATAAGTTTCATAAGACGAGAACTTCACTTTTCAACGTCCGTCTTCGTCGAAAGATTTTCAAACTGTGCCGAAAAGTCGACAACAAAGGAAATTTTAGCCAATAAATTTTTAGTACTAAAAATAGATATCGACACAGTCGAACGAGATACCGAAAGGCAAAAAGGAGTCAATTCGTCTCCATAATTAAATATTTTTATTTGTTAAAAATCTTCCACACAACAACGCATAGGATTCCTTCATATAAAACAAAACGTCTAGGCTTTAGCTAGCAACATTCTGGTATGTGTCGTTCCTTATCTCGGTCTCCTAAAATTATTTTCACATATTGCAAAAATGGTATAACTTGATTCCATGGCAAAATATTGTCTTACCAAAATGACCAAATTGTCTGAGCCCATGATCGACGATGATGATGATCGATGATAATGATCGATCATGATGATGACTATCGATCGTCATGGTGATGATCGATCATGATGATGATGATGATCGATCATGATGATCTATGATGATGATGATGATGATGATGATGATGATGATGATGATGATGGTGATGATGTTCGATCATGATGAGACTTTGACGTTTTCCAAGTAAGTCGTTTTGGGCCGAACTGACTCGGGTCCATTTTATTAATATTCTATTTTTCGGTATTTTGTTTGACCTACACCTTTTTTATTACCGGATAGGTTTATTTCAGAATCAATTGTTTGGTTTGTGAAACGTTTGTTTCGTCTGATTTCAAGTTGTCCCATTTGGCGAAGTTGATTGTTTGGTTTTAAAATGAATTGGTCTGTTTCGCATAAGTAATTGTTTTGTGTCATTTTTGTTTGTTTTATGTGATATAACGGTTTATTTTATTTGAAAATGAATTAGTTCATTTCTATTTTGTCTATTTCATTTAAAAATGAGACTTTTGACGGCTTTTGCCTTCCATAGTCAACCATAGGAGCCTGAAGGATCAGGCGAGATAAAAAAAAAAGCCAACAACAATAGTTCAGATCATTATTTTTTATTTATTAACTTCAAACATGAAAGTCTGCAGATGGTTTACATCTCTCTCTCTCTCTCTCTCTCTCTCTCTCTCTCTCTCTCTCTCTCTCTCTCTTAAACTAACAACGGCGATAATGAACTGTCTTTATATGGATTTGTGATGAACTGAGCACGGGTAGTGTCTTGTCCTTGTAGTATGAAGAAAACATGTTGATCTGAGAATCGTGTTTAATCGTTGATTCTGGATGCCTAAGAAGGGGAAAAAATGAACATTGCGAAAACATGCACTTGCAATGAACATATATTTTCACAGCTGTAATTTTTTTTATATGAGTTTCTTTTTACTTTCTTATTTTTGTCACAAAACAAGCGGCTCTAACGAGTACCCACGATGTATGTTTTGGAGTGAAAAACGTATACTAGTCCACCTCACTTAAACAATATAAAAACGAGGCGTAAGGTGATATAGGCGTAAGGTGATTTCATGGACGTATTGACCTGGGGTCAGTTGTTCAGATTAACAATGTCGTTAGTTAACGATTCGTTAAAGTTTCAAATGGCAATAAAACAAACACACTGTTATTTTTCGTTTCAACAAAAATAACAGTGTGTTTGCTTTTGAAGTCGATATATAGTTAACAAATTGGGTGGTTAACAAAAGCGTTAAGCTAACAAAGCCCTGATGTTCAGCAGAGTATCATATGAGGCATAACGCCAGTACAATAGATGGGACTGCAAAAAAGTTACTACGTAAAGTTCATATAGAGTTTTACCTCATTTCGCCAGATATTATGTTAAAATAAACTGAAAAAAAAAATATGTTGGGTATCTAATATGTGTTTGTAAAACGTGTTTATCAAGAGATTACCTATTTCTTTGGAGATTCCTTGTCGTTGTTGAGCAATTGTTCTCTTTTAAGCAATTCTTGAGCATTGGCCAGGGATGTTTTCACTATGTCAGATGCTGCAGCTGTAACAAATGGCAAGTTTGATTGTTAAACTGAAACAGTGACATACAATAGTAACACACTGTCCTTTGTACATGCAGTGCTTCCTAAACAATTTTAGATATAGAATATGAATAGCATATGGAAATAAAAAGATCATTTCAAAACATTTAGCGACTTTATTCACAGGTCATTGACGCTCTATAACCATAGAAACAGTTTAAATAGTCCATTTTTACCAAAATTACTGGTTCTAGCTTACGAATCAGTATTAGAGGCAAAGGGGTTTATTTTAGCAATTGTTATACATTAATGAGAAAGCGTCATTGACCTGTGCTTTATCTTCACTTTATATATATGGTCACTGATGAGGTTTTATAACCAAAACGGCTGTCTAGCCCAACCTTTTTCTTTTTTCTCTCCTTTGTAATTGCTTTTAAATAGTTTGTTTTAGTAGTTTATTTTATTACTCAGGATAACATGTCCGTGACACGTATTCCCCCTTTGAACCCCACTTTTATATAGTAAAACTGGGGTTTACAGAGGTATACATATTTTTCTTATTTTTTGATCCAAAACATAGATTGTGGGTACTCGGCGAGGCGGTTCTAATGTGTACCCACAATCTATGTTTTGAGCAAAAATATTAGATCCAATTTTTTCCAATGAAATTTTCAATTTTTGCTTCTGAAAAAATTCTCTGTATATTTCATGGGCGTGTTTTCGTAATATTTTAAAATAGTACTCACTGGAAACATCGCTATATCCACCACTGGAAGCCACAGACACTGAAAAATAGAAGGAAACCGCAATAATCGTCACCGAACTGAATAAATGAGTCAACAAAAATTGTGCACTAGATGTGTGGAATATACAGTATACATTTTATGTAAATCAAACTGCAGCTTGAACATGCCATATAGTATCACGCATTTGTAAAGCATTGCTAAGTCAAGTCGCAAAATCAAATGTTGAGGAGGTGGTGAAACATTTCCTCCCAGAGTTCTTTAACATATAGTCAAATGCCTTATGTCTTTGAAAAGTTATAACCAGTGTTTTACACTTCTTGCTACTCGGTAAACCTTAATACATGTATTCATTATACTTAATTATCAACTTTTCATTTAATAAGTATTGTTTTGTCTGTTTGCTACAGCACTGTTCTAGACCAGTAAGAGCTGCCAGTGGTCTGTAAGTTTTATTCACATATTCAATTACTATGTATTGCCTATCTTTTGTTATTTCAAAGAGCATTTTCTGATGAAAAATGGCAAACGTGCAGTATATATAAATGAGGAGACCTACTGGTGGCTTTAAGCTATTCACCAGCTAATGGGAAAAATAAATAAAGCATTATACAGATAAATTAATTAAAAATGCATTCCTACCATTATGCTTGTCCCGATCCTCTTCTGCTCTAAACTTCTCAAGAGCCCCAGGGATCACCAGTGTTTTAACATAATTCAGTGCGAACTCATCTGAAATGATTGAAATGTAATATTTCTTGAAACCAAAACTGACGAATTTGCGCCCCACTCAGAAAATTTGTGATCTTTAAACATGTAAAATGCACGTTAAACTGCTCATATAAAATGTATGTAGAGAAAATGCAAATTTTGGATGATAGCTATTTGTTTTGAAATCTGTTATGTTGTATTCTTATTTTTTATTTTACTGTTTTTCCAAAGCGACTGCTTAAATCTATGAAACGAGTGTGTTGACCCCACCCCACCCCCACCCCCCTCATATATTCACCCGTACATGGTGTTACTGAGTAGTCGAACTCACATAATGCTGTGTCACCTCCAGCTTTTTCTTCTAGGCTTCTAGTATTGGAGTCACCGCCTACACTTTGTTCACTCTTAAATTCAGCCTCCCTCTGTTCTGTGTCTCCGGTGACTATTTCATCTTCTTTCTTTCCAACAGTGAATATGTCCCAAGATGTTGGACTCTCCTTCCGGACGGTCTCTATCCGCTCGGTTTTCTCTATTTTAACATCCAAGTCAGTCTGTGCCTGCGGGGCGATCTTATTCTTGCCCACCTTCTTCCGAAGTTTGTTCCTCTCCTCCAAAGCCTTAAAAATGCAAATAAAATAATTTTGTCACACGGAGGGCATGCCGAGATAGTGAGAAAAAGAGATTGGGCAAACACTAACGCCGGCAATCTCGCTTCATGTCAGTCAACCTTATTAACTAATCAATTTATTTATTTCTTCTTCCCGTATAGTTCTTCCCTCGGATAACCGGGTATTATTGAACTTTATTTATTTTTAATAAGAATACCTTTTTATGCATTCATTCTATCTTATATTTGTTCATAAATATTTATTTATTTATTGATTTATTTATTTATTTATTTATTTATTTATTTATTTACATATGAAAATAAAATTTATCATTATACTTATATTCTGTTGTTTCTGCTGTTAGCATAAACTTATGTTAAAAAGCGGCACTGTTTATTTTCATCTTATTTATTTATTTATTCATTTTTATTTATTTATTTTTTTTTTTCGAAATAAAAATTACTTACCTTTTCATCGACAGTTGTGCAACTCCGGCATGTTACTACAGCAATAAATCTACTAAAAACTCCCATTTTTAACAATTTTCCCGCTTCTCTACTTTTCAGATCGTTAAACCTCTGCGAAGTATCGTTGCTATGACACCCAACGTCGAACGTTACGCTATGGCACATAACGTAACGTAGCGTACAGATAACGTAATGTCTAAAAGTAAAAATAATATTCTACAAATATTTTGTTATTGTAAATGTAGTTTTTCCCACCTCGGTTTTTGGAGTGGGTATTTCTTTCTGATTGCGGCTTTTCAGCCGATGGGTATATTTGGGTTTAGTTTTCAATAAACAAGCCCCAATAACAAATCATTTAAGCAGACAAAGAATAGAAAGTATCGAAAGGAACTTTTGTATATGCCCTTTAAGTTAAGGTAACTGAGTGGCCACCTATTGGGAAAATAGCTGCTCATTCGGCTTACGAAATGTTTTCATGGTATAAGTACCTAATTGTTAGTTTGGTTTTTTCCCACCTCGGTTTTTGGAGTGGGAATCTTTTTCTGATTGCGCCTTTTCCTGATCTTTGCCTACTTGTACCTTTTCCTGATCATTGCCTGATTGTACTTTTTTTATTCCCTGTATGTTCATATAAGTAACAGCCAAAGACCATGCTGCATGATATTTCAAATGGAAAATAATCTGATTCTGACTAGGGTTTGAGAGTTGAAGCCACTTTGTGGCGAAACGACCTTTCAATCATTCTCGAATTTATTATTTTTCTTAGCTTCGTTCACGATAGTCTGGTACCCGACTCCTTCATTATCATTCTCGGAGTCAGGCACATGCGTATAATGCCAGAAGGTGGAACACCGGTAAAAAAATATCACTCCGCCGTACCCCACGAAAATAGTGCACTTAAAAATTTCATCCACACATGTTTGATGCTGAATAGTGAGAACATTTCCTACATTCTGTATAAGATCTCGCATTTAATACAAAGTATCGCCATAATACAACATGTTAGTGCACAAACCACCATGCCAAAACGGACTATATCTCATCGGAGGCTTCTGTTTGTACACTACCCCCTACTAAAATCCGGACCATTCTAGAGTGTAAAATCCACCCATAGGTATATTGCAAAACGGATTACCGGAAAATCGAGATGGTCAACCCCTCTAGGTAGTGGCACCTTTGGGTAGGGGTGTGGCTGGGCTATCAAGTTAGAGAAGACCTTTTGGTGGTGCAATGTTGGGTACCAGCTGGGAGTGTCACAAAGTGAGGGAATTTTGGGAGATTTTTTACCGGTGTTGGACCAGAAGCCATTGGGTAAATAAAAACATGGCGGCGCCGTTAGTCACAACACACAGACCAATTTGATGATGATCAATCATGATGGTGATGATCGATCATCATGGTGATGATCGATGTTGATAATGATCGATCATGATGATGATCGACCATGTTGATGATCGATCATTATGGTGATGATCGATGATGATAATGCTGATCGATCATGTTTATCGATCATGATGATAATGATCGATCATCAATACAATACAATACAATACAATAATTTTATTGTTGAATCTCAAAAACATACATGAGACATTAACAATATTTAACAGATTATCAACAGAGAGAGAGAGAGTGAGAAAGAAAGAAAGAAAGAAAGAAAGAAAGAAAGAAAGAAAGAAAGAGAAGAAAAGAGAAAGCTATAGATAGAAAGAGAGACGAGTACATATATTAAACGTTACTGACGAGTACATATATTAAACGTTACTATCATTAAAATCTGTCGTATTTGCCTTATAAAAGAATCTTGCAACTGCCTTCACAATTGGGCCATCGGAATTAAAAAGATAATTGAATTTCTCAAAAACGTTTAATTCTTTGAATCTCGGACATAACTCTTCTACGTAGGCAAATAATTGGTTTCTATATACATCATACCGAGGACAGTGTAATAAGATATGCTTTTCATCTTCTATTTCTAAACTTGAATGTTTTTTACAATATAAACACAATCTGTCATTCCTCGGAGTTTTACTAAACCTGCCGGTCTCAATAGCGAGCCGATGATTACTAATCCTTATCTTCGTGAATTGAACTCTATGCTGTCTATTCGCAATTGTATCAAGATAATCTTCCATAACAAATCTGCATTTAAAGGAAGTATATGTATCCAGTTTACTAAAACTTTTTACAGTATTAGACCAGTATATCCGAAATTTGTCACACAGAAAATTCAGTAAATTACCCACACCTGACGGATCGTCCGTGGCAGTATTTATAAACTTACACATACGATTATAGAAAGAAAACCAGCATGAAATTCCACCATCATTAAGACTTTTATTTACAGAAGCCGCTTCTTGAAGAAGAGAATTAGAAGTTTCCTGAAGATGGTATCTATATTTAAAAGCTTGTATAATACATGAAAAACTTACAGGGAAACGACCCAGTTCACCTTTAACTGCCAGATTTATTGCCCTTTTATTAGCTCCTAATATGAATTTACAAAATTTCACATGAACTTTTTCAATAGCTATAGAATCCAAATATTTTGCCAGTCCATCCTCTGTACGAAACTTTCTTTTTCCTAAGTCGCAAGCGCTCCATAACTCAGACCCATAACATAAAATTGGTCTTATCATTTGGTCAAACATCTTCATACCTAAGCGAACTTTTATATTACCGGTGCAAATATATCTTTTTAACGAAAATAGTGCTTTCATTCCCCTCATTGATAAATTATCCATAGCATTTGACCAGGTACCGGATGCATTAAATACTAGACCTAAATATTTATAATTTATAACATTTTCAATCATTTTCTCTCGATAATAGAAATGTGTTTTACATTTATGACCATTGCCACTGAATTTTATAACTTTCGTTTTATCTATATTAACTTCCATTCTCCATCTCTTACAATACAAACTAAGCTTATCTATAAGACCTTGTAAACCTATTTCCGATCGAGATATCAAGACTAGGTCATCCGCATACATTAGGCAATTTACAAAAGATGTATCCAAAAGAGGTGCATCACAATCTGCCCCGAGAAACTTTTTCAAATCAGCGACATATAAGTTAAAAAGAATTGGACTAATTGCATCTCCCTGGCGAACACCAACATTACTCGTAAAGAAATGTGAACGATGGAATTTATTAACCCTTACGCACATTTTATTATTTCCATACATAGAATTAATAATATTGAAAAACATCCCGTTTATATCCATCCTTGAAAGTTTATATAAAAGAGCTTGTCTCCATACTCTGTCGTATGCCTTTCTAAAATCAACAAAACAGACATACAATGGGGATTTAAGTTTCTTTACATATTTGTCTATTAAAGTGGTCAATATAAACATATGATCAACTGTTCTACAGCCTTTTTTAAAACCTATTTGTGTATCGTCTATCAACTGATTTTCTTTAGCAAACGATTCAAGTCTGTTTGTTAAAATCATACTAAATATCTTACTAAGTGCACTATTTATGGCTATACCTCTGTAATTAGATGGGTCTTTATGTGAACCTGATTTAAACAATGGTACAATAAAACTCTCTTTCCAATTATTTGGATAAATACCTTGCCTGAATATTGAGTTGAATAATTTTTCATACACGGGAAGAAGTTGATTAGTCGATGCCTTAATCATTTCTGCTGAAATCCGGTCCATGCCGACTGTTTTACCATGTTTAAGTTTTGATATACAGTATTTTATTTCATTTTGTGTGATACGGTAGTCAAGTTTTGAAAATGTTTTCGTTTCCAGCATTTTACTAATACAATATTCTAAGTTTGTACAATTTTCCATATTACTATTATATAAAAGGTCGCTGAAATAAGTGACCCATTCTTGTGCTGACAAACACTCGCTTTCACATGATTTATTAGATTCTAGATCTTTCAACTCTGATACTAATTTCCAATACTGTCTTGGGTTGTTTTCCTCCAGATTGTTTAACTGGTTTAAGATGTTTTGCCGAAATTCTTTTTTCTTAAATTTTACTAGTTTTCGCAATTCCTTTTTCTTACTGAAAAATACAGTTCGCTGTTCATGCGTTGCTTTAGATCTACACATCTTTCTTCCTAGCCTTAAAACATCTTTCCTTAATATATAGCAATCTCTGTCAAACCATTTCTTTTTCTTCATTTTAGACTTTGAATATATTGTTCTCCTTTGTTTAAGAGCTCCATCAGCAGCTGACTTAAGAATATTTTCAACCTTTGACAGCATATCATCTATGCATAAATTTGACTCTGTCATTTGTAAAACCGATTCTATTTGATTACCTATACTATTCGATGTTAATGCTGATTTATATATAAATTCTGATTGATCATCCCATTTAAATTTTGGTTTCAATGGGTATATATCATTTTCAACCTTTGCGATTTTATAAGAACATTTAAAGCCACACGAGATCGGACAGTGGTCGGAGATGTGCCCGACAAGTTCCCAAACTTTGAAAAAGTCTATTCTATCCCATAAACCTCTATTCACAATGCCATAATCAACTGCAGAGCAGCCATTCCACTTAAAACAAGTTAGTTTACCATTCAAATCTCCCAACATTCTACCATTCATTATTCGGAGTTGGTGTTCCTGACACAAAGACAATAAATGCTTTCCATATTCATTCGTATTTATATCCTCATTACGTCTAACAGATAAGTACTCCTTTTCATCACTTATATATGTATCTGGAAGTGGAGTGTGTTTATCATCATCATTAATTATAAAGTCAGACATTTTAGCTACCCTACTGTTAAAATCCCCTAAAAGCATTACATCTCCCTTTAAACTAAATTTTGATACATCTTTTTCAAGAGATTCATACGCTGTAAAGTCGCGATCATTTAAATTTGAGTTCGCAGGAGCGATATACACAAACCCGATGTAAACGTTTTCTTGTAAGTTAAAATATTGTTTTTTCAGCTCTACCCATATAAAATCTGACGTTTCACCATGTTTAACCGAGACCCCATCCAATATCTCATCCCTTATATATACAGATATTCCACCACTATTATAATTCCTTCTTTTACCCTGTTTGCGGAACGAATGAAAGTCTTTATATCCGACGAGTTGTTTTCCATTAGATGGTAATAAATGTGTCTCAGTTATGCCGAATATATGACAACTATTGATCACTTTTAAGACGTCCTCATTTTCTAACTTAAGACCTAACTGTTTCGACATTAATCCATTCAAATTCCAATGACCCAACTGCAAACGGTGTTTAATGGTTTGAGCATTAATAGCCGCATTCATATTGTTTCCTGTCATCATGAAACAGAAGAGAAGAAGAAAAGATAGAAGTCACCAAATAAAGGCGTCATCAACAATATACATAAATCTTTGTACCACAAAACTTCCTACTTGCGAGATTGCAAAAACTCGCCTCCTCAGATACTTAATTATGCGAACAACAAAGGCCCTGATCAACATGTTTGAACCACACACTAATCCGCACCATATAACTATTTTATAATACATGTTTATACAATAAAGAGACTCTCATTTTAGCCCATGCTAAAACAAGCATAAATATAATGCATTTAAATATGTACACAACAACGCATAGGATTCCTTCATATAAAACAAAACGTCTAGGCTTTAGCTAGCAACATTCTGGTATGTGTCGTTCCTTATCTCGGTCTCCTAAAATTATTTTCACATATTGCAAAAATGGTATAACTTGATTCCATGGCAAAATATTGTCTTACCAAAATGACCAAATTGTCTGAGCCCATGATCGACGATGATGATGATCGATGATAATGATCGATCATGATGATGACTATCGATCGTCATGGTGATGATCGATCATGATGATGATGATGATCGATCATGATGATCTATGATGATGATGATGATGATGATGATGATGATGATGATGATGATGATGATGTTCGATCATGATGAGACTTTGACGTTTTCCAAGTAAGTCGTTTTGGGCCGAACTGACTCGGGTCCATTTTATTAATATTCTATTTTTCGGTATTTTGTTTGACCTACACCTTTTTTATTACCGGATAGGTTTATTTCAGAATCAATTGTTTGGTTTGTGAAACGTTTGTTTCGTTTGATTTCAAGTTGTCCCATTTGGCGAAGTTGATTGTTTGGTTTTAAAATGAATTGGTCTGTTTCGCATAAGTAATTGTTTTGTGTCATTTTTGTTTGTTTTATGTGATATAACGGTTTATTTTATTTGAAAATGAATTAGTTCATTTCTATTTTGTCTATTTCATTTAAAAATGAGACTTTTGACGGCTTTTGCCTTCCATAGTCAACCATAGGAGCCTGAAGGATCAGGCGAGATAAAAAAAAAAGCCAACAACAATAGTTCAGATCATTATTTTTTATTTATTAACTTCAAACATGAAAGTCTGCAGATGGTTTACATCTCTCTCTCTCTCTCTCTCTCTCTCTCTCTCTCTCTCTCTCTCTCTTAAACTAACAACGGCGATAATGAACTGTCTTTATATGGATTTGTGATGAACTGAGTACGGGTAGTGTCTTGTCCTTGTAGTATGAAGAAAACATGTTGATCTGAGAATCGTGTTTAATCGTTGATTCTGGATGCCTAAAAAGAGAAAGAAAAATGATAATGAACATTACGAAAACATGCCCTTGCAATGAACAGATATTTTCACAGCTGTGATAATATAAGAATCTTATATGGGGTTCTGTTCTAGATGGAAGTTTCCAACCCAAGGGATGACCGTGCTGAGCGGAACCGAGGCTCCGCCGAGGTTCCGCTCAGCACGGTCATCCCGAGGGTTGGAAACTTCCATCTAGAAAAGAACACCATATTAGATTCTTTTTCTTGCACAACACCCCCCCAAATCTGGTTTATTTCAAGGTTTTGCGTAATTTTTTTGGCGCACTTAGCCTGGGTGAGAACACCTGGGTGAGATGCAATTTTATCACCCAGGCAAAAAGTGTGGCAATTTCTGTCTGGTGTGCAAGAAATGAAAATCTCTTTATTTTATTTTTCTCTTATTTTCGTCCCAGAACAAGCGGTTCTAACGAGTACCTATAATGTATGTGTTGGAGAGAAAATGTATACCCGTCCACCTGTTTAACAATATACATGTAAAAACGAGTTGTAATGTGATATATATTTCATGGACGTATTAACCTGGGGCCTGTATTACATGCATTATGCAGAGTATCACATGAGACATAAAGCCAGTGTAATAGATGGAAGTGTGCAAAAACTCACTATAATCCCTGCATTGTTCATTGTCGCCTCCCCGTGACCGACTGAATCCCGTTTTATATGTTTAGTTTACGGAACACGGAACCAATATGATCTTTGACACGACATGTTTACAAAATGGCATTATAAGTAAAGTTCATATATTCTAATTCTGTCTCATTTTGCCTGATATATTATGTTTTGAATTCAGGAAGAAGAAAAAAGATATTTGGTATCATATTATGTGCTGGTAAAGCGTGTTTATCAAGAGGTTACCTATTTCTTTAGAGGTTCCTTGTTGTTGTTGGGCATTTGTTCTCTTTTAAGCAATTCTTGAGCATTGGCCAGGGATGTTTTCACTATGTCAGATGCTGCAGCTGTAACAAATGAGCCGCCTTGTGGGAAAACCAACAATGTGGTTTCCGAACAGGTCCGACACAGACCGGCCTGTACAAGCACAGAAGACAGCTAGAAGCTTGAAATTTCGGATTTAAGAAGAAGAGGGATTGTACTATCCGTGTAGCGAAAACAAAGGCGCTGATCAGCTTCGCGGTTACCGCGAAGCTGATCTGCGCCTTTGTTTTCGCCTATGCAGATTGTTGGTTTTCCCACGCGGCGGCTCAAATGACAAGTCTGAATGTTAAACTGAAAAAGTGATACACAACAGCAACATACTGCACTTTATATATGTAGTGTTTCTTAAACAATAATTTTACATATAGAATATGAATAGCATATGGAAATGAAAACGTTAAGTTAGCTAGAATAAGATTACTTCAAAGCAAAGCGACTTTATCCACAGGTAATTGACGCTCTATAACCATAGAAACAGTTTAAAAATAGTCCATTTTTGCC